>BSBN01001364.1:0-229076 GCA_027924645.1 Cunninghamia lanceolata
GAGAGAGAGAGAGAGAGAGAGACGAGAGAGGGAGAGAGAGAGAGAGAGAGAGAGAGAGAGAGATGAGAGAGAGAGAGAGAGAGAGAGAGAGGAGAGACGAAGAGAGAGAGAGAGAGAGTCTCCTAGTTTTCTTATTTATTTCCTTCATCGATAAGGGAGAGGGAGAAATAGAAGGGAGAGCCAGGGAAGATATATGAATGATAGGGGAGAGAGGCAAGAGATAGAGAGATAGGGAGATAGAGGAATGATAGGGGAGAGAGAGGAAAGAGATAGGGAGAGATAGATAGGTAGAGAGAGAGGAGATAGATCAAGAGAGAGATAGAGGAGACAGAGGGAGAGATAGGGAGATAGAGAGTGAGTGATATGTCTAGATAGATAGGGAGAGATATTAAGAGGTAGAGGGATGATAGAGAGAGGGAGATAAGGGAGATAGAGGTTTAGGGTTTAGGGGATAGGGGCATTATTTAGGGTTGAGGGATTTAGAGAGAGAGATAGACTTCTTTTGACATGCAACTGTAAACTTTGAATAATGCCCCTAAAACCCTAAACCTGAGCAACCCTAAACCTCTAAACCTTAAATAATGCCCCTAAACCCTAACCCCTAAAACATAAACCCTAAATAATGCCCCTAAGCCATGAGCCCTAACCCCTAAACCCCTAAACCCAAACCCCAAACCCCAAACTCCCTAAACCATAAACACTAAACCCAAGCAACCCCTAAAACCTCTATCTCCCTATCTCTATTGTTCCTCTACCTCTCAATCTCTCTATGTATTTGGCCATGTCCCTCCCTCTCCATATCCCTATCTCTTCCTATGTCTCTGGCCATGTACCTCACTCTCTATATCTCCCTATTGTCCTCTCTCTAAACACTAAACCCTAAACCTCTAAACCCTAAACCGTAAACCCTAAATAATGCTCCTAAACCTTAACCCCTAACTCGTAAACCCTAAACTTGAGAAAACCTAAATCCCTATCTCCCTATCTCTATTGTCCCTCTACCTCTCAATCCTTTTGCCTATC
The DNA here is from genome assembly GCA_027924645.1 of Cunninghamia lanceolata. Taxonomy (NCBI): domain Eukaryota; kingdom Viridiplantae; phylum Streptophyta; class Pinopsida; order Cupressales; family Cupressaceae; genus Cunninghamia; species Cunninghamia lanceolata. The sequence continues at coordinate 1,024 of BSBN01001364.1, forward strand.
TCTCTAGAAATCTCACTCACTCTCTGTTGACTTTTTCCCAGACTGGATGCTTATTCCCAGATTTCCCTACAAGGTAGCCATCAGTGATCAACAGGATCTCTGGGCCAGGGGGTCAACAGTGTAGGAGATAGACTCTATATTTTATCTCCTCTTCTTCTTCAGGCTCTGCAAGACCTAGGGGGGTATTCCCTACTCAACATCCATGAGGATATGCATGCAAGGCTGGGATGTTGACAGAAAGCAGATGAGTCCTCCTGTAAGTAGACCAAAACTGAAAGATAAGGGCAAAGGGGCTAGCTTTGGGCCTATTAGCAGTTGTAGACAGAGGACTGAGGTTCCTAAAACTAACTCTAATGTCCTAATGGTGGTTTTAGATTTTGCTTTGAAGTTTAAGTGTGGATGCAAAGCTGGATATGGTTATAACACAAAACAAAGCATGATTGGTATCCAGGGCCTGGAGTCAGTAGACATACACCTGTGAATGATCAACATGAACAACTAAAACTGGATTTCAAGGGGATATGTGTGATACCTGCCTTACAGGCATCTCCCAATACAAAGTGTTAGGTTACCTCTACTTATGGTATCCCTACTGCAGTATATCCCTCCCAATGTTCAACCTGAAAACAGTTTAATCTACCCCTTGAGTAGAAGTTAAAAGATCAGACAGTCAACATAGGAATTCTATGCTCTAGAATCTAAACATTACCAAACATCCAGATTCAGAAGAAGAATACATGCAATACTGGAGACAGAATTAACACAACACATGCCAAACAGCATTTCTCATATAAGTTTAATCATGAAATCAGTGGGTTCATGCCAAAAACAAACAACAAGAGATACATAAACTCACAGGTAAGCTGTACAGAGCAACCAGATCAGCTTGTTATGCATTACAGAGCAAAATCATCAACTTTCAACAACCTTTCAAATGAGCAAGACCACCTGCTTATAACAGCCAGGTAGGTGTTCAGCAATTAATTACATGGTTGACCAAAATTTCGCCAGATACACAGTATCATGAAAATGGCGCTCAAACACAATCAGATTGGTGCCCAAACTTGAATGCAGCAGGTAGGGGAGGAGACAGGAAGATTTCTCGAGCCCTGCGCCACCATCCGCTGATGTACATCTTCAGTCGGGTACAAGATCGACCCACGCCATCGCCCATACCTCTGCAACAATCGCCATTAATGGCGCACCAACCCGCGGCCTTGGGAAGATCATCATACAGACTATCGCAAGCATTTCCCGCCGAGATTCATCATCATGATGTTTTGAATATGCAGGATAACAATATCCCACATGCACCCCGCGATGACCTCAATAATACTTTATATACTAGGTCATGAGCATATATCATGTCGGTGCTTTTGCTCCTGACGACACTAGTATATAACCTCATCATCATCATCCTCCAGCAGCATGATATCCTGTTGTTCGAAATATCACCCTGACGTCATCATGATATTTGAAATATACCCTTCATGATAATCGGCATAACCTGATCCTTCGGAGGAACATCCTCCTGCTGAGCTTATAACAAAAGTCTGGCCGATGAACATCCTGATGACGTCATCATCATATCCTGCTGACGTCATCATCATATCTGCCTACTGCGCACCTCCTCATATCCGGATGACGTCATCATCATGTTTGCAAATATCAGGAGGTCTCTTCAAGATGATCAGTTGCTAGAAATATGACCCCCGCGGACCTTGATGACGTCATCATCATATTAACATCATCATGATATTCGGAAGACAACCGGATATTTGGAAATATCCTCCTGATGCTCAAATATCAGGTTGCACTGTAGCTCCTCTATAAAATCGGGGCGATAACTGAATATGATGACGCTGCTTGAAAAGATCACCCCCAGTGGATAATGCGCGAAGCCGGCAGGCGGATATCTCCTTGATATCAGCATCATCATGATGCTCGAGCAAACATATATCCGGGTGATATGAAAATATCACCCCTTCCTTCGGAAATATCATGATGCAGATAGGCAGAAAGAAAAATATCACCCTGATATACGGATGACGTCAGCATCATCAGGATGAGAAACAAAGAACAAGAAGTGATACAACATCATCAGGATGATATTGACTAAGATCATCCTGACGTTCCAAAATATGATGACCCTAGTGAATATCGGGTCGCACTTAGAACTCTTCAACAACATCATCAGGATGATCATAACCAAGATCACCCGATGATAAAAATATCACCCCGGCGAAATATCATGAAGGCAGAAAATATGATGACCTCCACAAGCAGCAGGATGATAACTAGAAATATCATGATGATGACGACCCTTAGGAAAAAACAAGTTAGGTCGAACACTTAGAGAATAACCCCTTCAGGATATCGGGGCAACATCGTCATCATGTTTGAGCAAGGTGATATTCCGAAGATCACCGGATACTTGAAAAATCACCCCCGCAAGCAACTGAGGGCGCACTGTAGCTCACCAGTATCATCAGGATAATAAGCAAACATCACCCGACAGTTGAAATATGATGATGACGATGAGAAAAAACAAGTCGACGAAGAACATGCTGATGAAGATCATCATCGAAGACAAGATGATGATGACGACCTCCTCCTCAGAAAAATATGATGCTGCAGCTGAAAAACGCTGAGGAGGTCCAACACTTAGAAAAATTTGGGCAAGAAGATGAAGGCTTCAGATGAAGAAACCTCCTGATCATGACAAATCAGCCCCAGGTCAAAATAAGTGCTAACAGTGGCTCCGAATGGGGACGTGCAGGTGAAAACCTGCAGCGAGAACCAGATCTCCGGGCAGACCACAGACAAAAAGCCAAAAAAACGCGAGCTGTACAAGGCATTTACACTACATACATATTTTACAAATGTGCACAGCAACCAGATATTCATGCAAAATAGAACTTAAGGAATTGGCCATGCACAGGCAACTCCAGAATTTCACCATCTAGGGCCTGGAGGAAATAAGAATCCTCCCCATGAGTATTGCAAACCTGATATGGGCCCATCCATAAGGGCTGAAATTTACCATGTTTACCCTTTTCCTGATCTTTAGCATTCCAAATAAGCACCAGATCATTGACTTCAAACTTCCTTTTTGTAGCTCTCCTGTCAAACTGATATTTCATATCCTGTTGTCTTTTGAGATTGATCTGGTGGGCTCTCCTTCTGTCTTCATCCAATGCAACCAGCTGATTCACTCTTTCTGTCATGGGATCTTCAATGTCCTCATCATTTTCCTGAATGAACCTATAAACTGGTAGGAGATTGCTTCGGAGTCGCCACCTATTTCTAGGAACTGTTTTCTTCTGAAAATCAGGGTTCTTTCACAAGGTTCCCCAGCGGAGTAGATTACTGTTGCTGACTCAGATGGGTCACATATATATCACTGGAGATGATTAGATAGCACTTTTACTTCTCAGTCCCCAGCAGAGTCGCCAATTTCTGTTGACTTTTTCCCAGACTGGATGCTTATTCCCAGATTTCCCTACAAGGTAGCCATCAGTGATCAACAGGATCTCTGGGCCAGGGGGTCAACAGTGTAGGAGATAGACTCTATATTTTATCTCCTCTTCTTCTTCAGGCTCTGCAAGACCTAGGGGGGTATTCCCTACTCAACATCCATGAGGATATGCATGCAAGGCTGGGATGTTGACAGAAAGCAGATGAGTCCTCCTGTAAGTAGACCAAAACTGAAAGATAAGGGCAAAGGGGCTAGCTTTGGGCCTATTAGCAGTTGTAGACAGAGGACTGAGGTTCCTAAAACTAACTCTAATGTCCTAATGGTGGTTTTAGATTTTGCTTTGAAGTTTAAGTGTGGATGCAAAGCTGGATATGGTTATAACACAAAACAAAGCATGATTGGTGCCTATCCAGGGCCTGGAGTCAGTAGACATACACCTGTGAATGATCAGCATGAACAACTAAAACTGGATTTCAAGGGGATATGTGTGATACCTGCCTTACAGGCATCTCCCAATACAAAGTGTTAGGTTACCTCTACTTATGGTATCCCTACTGCAGTATATCCCTCCCAATGTTCAACCTGAAAACAGTTTAATCTACCCCTTGAGTAGAAGTTAAAAGATCAGACAGTCAACATAGGAATTCTATGCTCTAGAATCTAAACATTACCAAACATCCAGATTCAGAAGAAGAATACATGCAATACTGGAGACAGAATTAACACAACACATGCCAAACAGCATTTCTCATATAAGTTTAATCATGAAATCAGTGGGTTCATGCCAAAAACAAACAACAAGAGATACATAAACTCACAGGTAAGCTGTACAGAGCAACCAGATCAGCTTGTTATGCATTACAGAGCCAAAATCATCAACTTTCAACAACCTTTCAAATGAGCAAGACCACCTGCTTATAACAGCCAGGTAGGTGTTCAGCAATTAATTACATGGTTGACCAAAATTTCGCCAGATACACAGTATCATGAAAATGGCGCTCAAACACAACCAGATTGGCACCCAAACTTGAATGCAGCAGGTAGGGGAGGAGACAGGAAGATTTCTCGAGCCCTGCGCCACCATCCGCTGATGTACATCTTCAGTCGGGTACAAGATCGACCCACGCCATCGCCCATACCTCTGCAACAATCGCCATTAATGGCGCACCAACCCGCGGCCTTGGGAAGATCATCATACAGACTATCGCAAGCATTTCCCGCCGAGATTCATCATCATGATGTTTTGAATATGCAGGATAACAATATCCCACATGCACCCCGCGATGACCTCAATAATACTTTATATACTAGGTCATGAGCATATATCATGTCGGTGCTTTTGCTCCTGACGACACTAGTATATAACCTCATCATCATCATCCTCCAGCAGCATGATATCCTGTTGTTCGAAATATCACCCTGACGTCATCATGATATTTGAAATATACCCTTCATGATAATCGGCATAACCTGATCCTTCGGAGGAACATCCTCCTGCTGAGCTTATAACAAAAGTCTGGCCGATGAACATCCTGATGACGTCATCATCATATCCTGCTGACGTCATCATCATATCTGCCTACTGCGCACCTCCTCATATCCGGATGACGTCATCATCATGTTTGCAAATATCAGGAGGTCTCTTCAAGATGATCAGTTGCTAGAAATATGACCCCCGCGGACCTTGATGACGTCATCATCATATTAACATCATCATGATATTCGGAAGACAACCGGATATTTGGAAATATCCTCCTGATGCTCAAATATCAGGTTGCACTGTAGCTCCTCTATAAAATCGGGGCGATAACTGAATATGATGACGCTGCTTGAAAAGATCACCCCCAGTGGATAATGCGCGAAGCCGGCAGGCGGATATCTCCTTGATATCAGCATCATCATGATGCTCGAGCAAACATATATCTGGGTGATATGAAAATATCACCCCTTCCTTCGGAAATATCATGATGCAGATAGGCAGAAAGAAAAATATCACCCTGATATACGGATGACGTCAGCATCATCAGGATGAGAAACAAAGAACAAGAAGTGATACAACATCATCAGGATGATATTGACTAAGATCATCCTGACGTTCCAAAATATGATGACCCTAGTGAATATCGGGTCGCACTTAGAACTCTTCAACAACATCATCAGGATGATCATAACCAAGATCACCCGATGATAAAAATATCACCCCGGCGAAATATCATGAAGGCAGAAAATATGATGACCTCCACAAGCAGCAGGATGATAACTGGAAATATCATGATGATGACGACCCTTAGGAAAAAACAAGTTAGGTCGAACACTTAGAGAATAACCCCTTCAGGATATCGGGGCAACATCGTCATCATGTTTGAGCAAGGTGATATTCCGAAGATCACCGGATACTTGAAAAATCACCCCCGCAAGCAACTGAGGGCGCACTGTAGCTCACCAGTATCATCAGGATAATAAGCAAACATCACCCGACAGTTGAAATATGATGATGACGATGAGAAAAAACAAGTCGACGAAGAACATGCTGATGAAGATCATCATCGAAGACAAGATGATGATGACGACCTCCTCCTCAGAAAAATATGATGCTGCAGCTGAAAAACGCTGAGGAGGTCCAACACTTAGAAAAATTTGGGCAAGAAGATGAAGGCTTCAGATGAAGAAACCTCCTGATCATGACAAATCAGCCCCAGGTCAAAATAAGTGCTAACACTCTCTATCTCCCTATCTCTCCTCTCTGTCTCCTCTATCTCTCCCTATCTATCTCCTCTCTCTCTCTCTCTATCTAGCTATCTCCAAACCTGAGCAACCCTAAACCCTAAACCCCTAAACCCTAAATCCAAGAAACTCTAAACCTCTATCTCCCTATCTCTCCCCTATCTCCCTATCTCTATCATCCCTCTACCTCTCAATCTCTCTCCCTATGTTCCTGGCCATGTACCTCACTCTCTATCTCCCTATCTCTCTCCACAGTCTCCTCTATATCTCCCTATCATTTCTCTCTCTCTCTATAAACCCTAAACCCTAAACCTCTAAACCTGAATCCCTAACCCCTAAACAATAAACCCTAATCCCTAAATAATGCCCCTAAACCCTAACCCCTAACCCCTAAACCTGAGAAACCCTAAACCTTAAACCCCAAACCCCTAAACCCTAAACCCTAAACCCAAGTAACCTCAAACCTCTATCTCCCTATCTCTCCCCTCTCTCCCTATCGCCTTTGTCTCTCTACCTCTCAATCTCTCTCCCTATGTCTCTGGCCATGTCCCTCACTCTCTATCTCCCTATCTCTCCCCTCGGTCTCCTCTATATCTCCATATTGGTCCTCTATCTCTCTCTAAACCCTAAACCCTAAACCTCTAAACCTTAACTCCTAACCCCAAAACAATAAACCCTAAACCCTAAATAATACCCCTAAACCCAAGTAACCCTAATTAGCGCTAAAGTAGGTACTAAATTAGGTGCTAAAGTAGGCTCTAAAGTAGGTGTTAAATTAGGCACTAATTTGGGCACTAATTTAGGCACTAATTTGTGCCTAATTTAGCGCCTACTTGTTTTGATCAGCGCAAAAAATGCCAAAAGTAGTGCCATCCCGATAAATAGCACTGACTTTTTCAAAAAATTGGAGAAAAATACATTAAAACAGTGGGTGGAAGCAAAAAATGGAGCAAAAAAGGGATTTGTTGTAGTGTGAGGATAGTGCATGATCAGGTGAAGAAACATTTGGAGGACATAATAGTAAGTACAAAGAACAAGCAGATGAGAAGAGAATATATAAGGAATTTGTAGTTGGAGATGAAGTGATGGTGTACTTGAGAAAAGAAAGATTTCCGGTTGGGACATAATAGCAAGTTGAAGATGAAGAAGTTTGGACCTTGTAGGATACTTAGAAAGTTTGATTCAGGAAATGCATATGAAGTGGAACTACCAGAGACACTGGGTATATCACCTATTTTCAACATTGTACACCTATATCAGTATCATGAAGTAGAGCACAGTGGCAACATGGCAGAAGACTTCAAGAAGCAATTACCACAACAAGCATCAGAGAAAATTGAAGACATTTTGGATAGTAGAGTTGGATGCAGCACTAGAGGAAGACAATACAAAGAATACCTTGTGAAGTGGACAGGCAGACCGGAAGAAGATTCATCATGGATTTCTCAGGCTGAGGTAGACCACCTTGGTTTTCCTCTAGCCCCAGCAAAGTGAGGGACTCACTTTTTCAATAACCCCAGATGTCTGATGTAGGAGCATCCCTAGTTCAAGAGCAATATTTCATCAACCAAAAATATTTGCATTTCAGTTTGTTTGCAATTCAGTTTGTTTCTTTTCATTTTCCAGTTCAATTCAAGCAGTTCAGTCAGCAGCAGTTTCTGTATTTTGGTCCGCATTCTACCGTAGTTACATTTTAGATCTTGCGGAACTAGACTTAACATCTAGAGACATTCATGCACAACATATACCAATCTCAGAGCATTTAGACTAAGTACTAGAAAGTTATCACCATCAGAAGATCGTCTGTTTTCTCAAAGCAGAGCATCCTGACAGTCTCAGACAATCAACTAGAGGAGAAGACCTGTGGAGCATTTCACAACCTTCAAAGATTAATGACACATCATTCCTTGTTGTTTAGTTCATGGCCAACCCTTCCTCAAGATCCACACATCGTTCCATTCATTTGTGGAGGAGTTATACTCACTTAGGGTCGACCTATCAGTGTACACATGCTACAACTCTTCATTGGAGTTTGTGATCTACCTTGGCCAATGCTGAGAAATCTTGTGATTTGGAGATGATATATAAGGATGTAATAGATCCCTAGGAAGGGGGAGCATAGTGATTCACATAGTGATAGTTTGATAATTTGGATTTTGGTTGAAGGAGCTTCAAAGCTATATCTTGTGCATATTCTGATATTCTGTAATGAGGCCATTGAGCCCTAGATGTAAGCCCGCATGTTGCCGGCCAATTTGTATTTGAATTCTATGATAGACTGAGTGACTGAATCTGCATTTGTTCCATATCTTTGAGTTGTTTCCGTTGTGTTTACTCTAGCTGCCCAGTCTGGATTGCTCATTCTGTGAACCCTCTTACCTTGACTGCACCACATGGATACCTTCATGTGCCTCCTTAAGTATAAGATTAGCCCCTTTTGTGTTTAGGCAATGTGAAAGGGAACCATCATAGACTCTTGGGTAAAAGGCATTAGTAAGTGAGGTGAAATGTGAGAAATGGTAGGGAAAGAACTTTTGATGATCTTCTAAGATAGGTGAAGTGAGAGGATGTGATCATGTAAGGTGGTGGAAGTGTCATGGATCGAAGGTGACATGGGATCAACAATCTCACAAATAGATATAATTTTAGGGAGATGCTTTAGATTTTCATTTATGCCCAAATTGATTTGTTTTTCCTGAATTAAATACTCTTGTGATGCTAGGGGCAAGATGAATTTTTCTTTGGCTTTTGATACCCCAAAGATAGATATAACATGGTTTTTCTCTTTTAAGTCGAATGTTTTGTTATTTTTTCTCTTTTTTGCTTTTGTATTTGTGGGACTAAGGAAATCAAGATTTTCTCCATTATTTTGATAGATATTGAAACATGTTGAATTTTGTTGGTCTTGGGTAATAGAATCAGGATATGGCGATGAGAATTTAATAGCAAAGATGGCATTGTCAAGGAATATACATGAAATGTTGAGTTCTTCGGAAGAGGCATTGATGGTCCCATTGACGGTACTTTAATGAAATTAGAGGGTTCATCTTGAATTGTAGGGGGAGAATGAGGATCCTTGATTTCTAAACCAAGAGGTATGTATCCTAATCCAAAGTGGTCATAGTGTACCTCTATCGATATTGGCTCAATAATTCCTTGCTCATGAAGTCCAAGGCCTTTACCTTTATATCTCATATTTTCACACATATGTGATGGGATAGGATAGATTTGTTTGAGATGGACTAGTAGATATTATTCATTATTTAACTCATACTTATAGAGCCAAGAGTTTAGGGAGTCTTCAATTTATTCTTCATCCAAGGTTCCTTTAGAGGAGAAAGTAGTAGACCTAAAATGCATAGTGCTTGGTGTTCTCATAAGGGACCATTGTAGAGGACGACCATGGGACCTTGGAGATAGAGGTAATTGACCAATATGAAAGACATCATGTAGTTCATATTCCCCACAACCTTTGTCAATGATCTTGACCTTTGTAACTTTGGAATTTTGGGAGGATAATGGAGTGGAATCAAGGTCATTAGGATGGACGTAGGATGAAGATGACGTGTCCTTGTCTTGAGTGGAAATATCATTAGTAGGATACAAATTACCTTTTTGAGAGACAACTTCCATGGCTTGACAATATGCAAATTTTAGGGATCATCTTGGATAGTGACTTTGACACCATTGTAGGGGAATTTCAAGAATTGATGGTATGTGGAAGGGATGGCTTGCATATCACATATCCATAGGTGACCAAGTAGGATGTTATAGTGTAAATAAAGATCAACAACATGTCATGTAGTTGGTTGAAGTACATGTTCCAATTGTATAGGAAAATGGTGCCTATTGATTCTCTCTCAGTATTATCATAAGCTTTGATGGTAATGACATATGGTTCCAACTTAGTTGCTAAGTATCCCAGTTGTTATATTAATCTTAATTTACATAAGTTCAAGCTAGACCCGTTATCCAAAAGGACATGCTTAACTATGTGTTTGACAATGATAACCTCAATGTGAAGGGATTTACTATGAGATGGATCTATGGGAGGTATGTCGTATTGGCTAAAGGAAAGTTGGTAAGTGTAGGATGGATGACCCACAAGAGCTTGGAATCGTTTAGGATCAATATTATGCGAGACTTGGGATTCTTATAGGGCTTGATCTAATATATATTTGTGGATAGGGGAAGCCTTGAGGAGGCCCATGATGGATATTTGTGCAGGAGTCTTCCCAAGGTTGTCTAAGATATTGTAATGGGAAGGTTGGGAATATGAGGAAGATGGAGGTCTTGGGATGGTAATCGTTTCACGTCGAGTAGTGATATCACATTCAGGGGACTTGGATTTTATTGTGACAATGACAACTTGTGAGGGATCATAGTCAATATGACCAATGGTAGAATAATCATAGGGGGTCTTATAATAGATGATAGTATCAGTATGATTATTTTAAGATTGCTTGTGATTGAATGTAGATTGCCCATGCTTTGGAAGAGGATCTTGGTAAATACCCAATTTGTCATTGGATGAGGAATTGGGGGTTACTTCTAATTATACTTGATCAATAAGATCTTGGACATAATATTTGAGACTCGTATTTCTTTGTGGAGTGCCCTTTGGTATGATGATAATCACAATATTTATTGTCATTATACCATGTAGGTTTGGGATGGGTTTCTTCATAGTGTTTGGTCATAGGATATGTAATCATGTTAGCTTGTGCTAATTTATGAAACACCATATAGAGAGGTTCATCTAAGTTGGAATAGGTACATTTTTGGTTCAAAGGTGACCTAAATTATTTTATAGGCAACCAAATTGGATTAAGTTTATGGACCGAGTACACATTTGTTTGAGAAGACTATGTTGTTTGGATGTGATTTAAAGTTGTAACACCATCAATAACCACATGCTTATTCTTAGCCCATGGTTTAAATTTATCATTAGATTGATTGGAGTCCTTGGTAAAGGTCTTGAGTGAGCCTTCGATAAGGGATTTTTTTAATAAGGACACCTTTCTCAATTACCTCATCAAAAGTAGATAGACGATGGACTTGAAGATGAAAGGTCATTTTAGATGAAGATTTTGGATGAAAATGTTAACCAATTTTTTTTAGGGATTGGCCATGGGATTTGACCTGCGAGCCCTCTCCATCGTTGTAGGTAAGCGGTAAAGCTTTATCCATTATTTTGCTTGGCATTAGAAAAATCTAGCATTGTAGTTTCATGTTCCATGTTATAGGAGAAATGAGTGACAAATGTTTCTGCCAGTACCAGAAATGTTTTGATAGTACTAGGAGTAAGATGTTGAAACCAATCCAAGGCTTGACCCACCAAACTTTGTGGAAAGAGTTTCATTATGTAGGAATTGTTATAGGTAACTTCTTGAAAAGCCATGTAAAATTGGTTGACATGGTCTCAAGGATCTCCTTTTCCTTTATATTTGTCAAATTTAGGGACTTCAAAGTTAGGAGGAAAAGGAGGCATCATGAGTGATTGATCAAGAGGATAATGACAAAACTCTTCAAATTTATAATGTTTGTATTGGGTCCCAACCTCTAACCTTTTGAGGGCATCTTTTACTTCATCTTGTAATGTTTGAACCTTATGCTCAAGGGATGTCCCAAGAGGTGCGGAAGATGGAAAAGGTTGTGTGACAATGTGATGACCAGGATGTGATGTCATAGGATTGGATATGATACATTGATATGTGTTTTTAGGTACAATAGACAAAGGTATGGTAGATTGACATGAGTTCATGGGAGGTGTGGACATAAAAATGACTTGGGTGATGAGTGGAGAGGTAGAGGGTTGAGGTGAAATTTTTGTAAAGATAATTTGTGGATGAATTTGAGATGTGGATAATTGGTGATTATGTCATGACCTCATGATGGGATGTGACTTGTAATGAAGTGGAATATGTAGGAATATGTTGTGGCTTGATGATTTTTGAGGAAAATTATGTGGACTGACCCAATTGATAAGCATGAATTGAATTAGGATTATGGAAATGTGGAGGTAAAAAGTTGGGATCACTATTAATGATATCTTTGATTTGTACCTTGTCAAGGACATCCACTTTCTCAAAGAGGCATTTTATGACAAAATCCTTATTTGGTATGTTTTCAATGGAGTCTAGGTATCGAGGTGAATATTCTTATAGTACTTTGGGCTCACTTATGTCATCATTAGGTGAAATGTCTTGAATTTCCGCATGAGGGTCCATGGTCTTCTTGGTTTGGGATCTAGTTATAGGGGGCATGAGATGATGGTATGACTAAGATGATGTGGATGAAGTTGGGATTTGGAATTTTGAGAATTTGGATGTTGAAATTTTGGACCAAGATTGAGATGGGATATGGATAAGTTCTGAATGACAAGGGGATGATTGTTGGACAAAAACCAAAATTTGGATCAAGTAAATCTAGATCTTTTGTGATTGCAAAGGATGATAAGGATGTATCCTTTATTACTTAGGGTAGAAAAAATCCTAAGAAATAAAAGGATGAGGATTGGGAGTCCACTAACTTAGGGGTAGCCAAATTCTTAAGCTAATGTATCCAAGATTGACAAGGGCTATCTTGACACCCTACTTGAGGTAGATAATTTCTCAAGCAAAATGCGAGCTAGAGATAAGGATGAAAGATCTAGATTTGACACAAAGCAAACTTGATTTTTTGGATTGATACAGATTGGAGGATGGATGAAAATTTTGATTTTGGTTAAGGACAATGGTAGGAGAAAACATGGATGGATAAAGATTGATTATGGTAGGAAAGATCCAAAGTCTAGGTCCAAGATGAGCGATTAAATTCAAGTCCAAAATGAAGGAAGGTGACTATGGTTATGATGAAGGTGCTAATGAAGGCTTTGCTTGTGTTTGATGGTTTGGCAAGGTATTTTCAAACACACAAGAAGAAACAACGGCTAACTCGACTTTCAGGGGTGATAATGTTGATTAGCTTATATTGGTATAATACACAAAAACATGCCAAGCATATGAACAAGCCTAATATTGTTCAAGTGGGTGTGTCAAATCTTATGGACTCATAATGGAAATTAACCTATTAATACAATTTACCATGTGATGGATAGCTAGGGATAGTTGCGTACAAGAGAAATCCCTTACCTTGGAGTGTTAAAGGCTCCACCAAAGTTAACTCCATCTCAACCCATGAAAGTACATGTGAGAACTTCTCTTCCCTAGCAATGATGCCCCACAAGAAATGATAGCTAAAAGGTCTTAAGCTAGGCTTGCAAAAGATCTCTATGGGTGTCCCCGATATACACAAGGTACGAGGGGCTCAAGTCCATGAAAACTAGTCCATCTACAAGCATGGGACCAGATCATAGGCTCGAACTATCCCTTCACCTTGTTTCTTGAATCACCATGGGCTCCAAGGATATACCAAAGACATGGTGATGACTATATTGAGGTATAATTTTTGCTCTTCTCCCTTTGATATACACCGCTGGAACACGTGGTTGAGGTCGTTCCTTGGGGTGATGAACTCCCCAAGCAGGCCTCCTAAAGGGAAAGGATTCCAAGTGATTTTGATTCCCAAGATTATTTTACAATGCAAAGGAAGAGCATACACAAATTGGGTCCTTGGGTGATAAAAGTGAACCAAGAGGTGTTTTTGATCCCTAAGATCACCTTACAGTGCAAGGGGAGAGCATACACACAGTTGATCCACACAAGCAAGATTAATTGTCCCTTTAAAATCAACATGTGGTGTGATTTTTGATTCCCAAGGTCACCTTTCAATGCAAGGGAAGAGCATACACACGCCTAAAAACACACCAAATTCACCAAATAAAGAAAATACAAATGGTTTTAAATGATAAATCTTTGACAAGCAAACCTGCACCACACTTGTTAGTAGTTTGCAAAAGATCAAGTCTTTGACAAGCGTAAAGTTAAAAACAAGTGGTAAATCAACAAAAAATAGAAATAAATGTCAATATACAATAAATTTGATAAGACCAATATATTCCTTACGATTTTCTATGCAATTTCAAAAAAATTGCTAAATTTTGATTATGTATGCAAAAGTTATGAGCAATTGAAGTTTGATATGTTATTTTACAGGAAAAAGCATTAATTTGTGAAGAAAAAGCATTGAATTGTGAAGCAAAAGCGCTAAACTGTGAAAAGTGCATGCAAAAGTGCTAATTTAATCTACATGCAAAATAATTGATCTATGAAGCAAAAACGCTAAACTATGAAGCATAAGTATTGAACTATGAAGCAAAAGATCTAAACTGTGAAAACTACATACAAAAGCACTAATCTACAAACAAAAGTGTTGATCTGTGAAGCAAAAATGCTAAAATAGAAAAATTAAGATTTATACTGGATCCCGAAAGCATTATTTTGTAGGCAGAGGCACTGAATTGAAATATAAGTGCTAAATGATAGTCCGAAGCACTGTTATGAAACCTAGACTATAAACCTACAATGTAAAAGTGCTAAAGCAAAGCAAAGGCACTAAACCATAGTCGTGAGTGTTGAAACCAAGTTGAAAGCACTAAAGTCAAGATGAAAGCGTTGAACAATAGATCAAAAGCGTCAAACTGTGACATAAGTGCTAAATAACAATTGAAAGCATCATTCTAGAAATTTGACTTGGAAACTCATAGAACTTCATAAAAAATTCATTAGTAACAAGGATGGTGTCCCACCAGGTGTGCTAAAATGTGTATGCAAAAATATGGAATCAAAATAAGGAACAATACATCAATCAAAGTACTTATTCCATACTCAACATCACCTTTGATTGAGCTAAGGACTAAAGAAATCAAATGAAACAATAATAACAATGTTACCACAATAGCCGTTGTTACACCATGACAACGGTGGATATGCTCCAATGATGTTTTGATAAAAAAATTGATATGTTGGTTGCTCACTTTGACAACATAACTTTGCACAACATAGAGACTTAAAAATGGCTTGGTTGATGTTTGATTTGTAGATTTTTGGAGGATAGGATGAATGACTAAGATTTGATTAGAGATGGATGGCTAGGATTGATTGAGACAATATTAGGGCAACAAAGGAGACTTCTAGGTCATATCCTTATGTGAATGGATAGGATTAAGAGATAAAGTATGAAATGAGTTGTGGAGATGAAAAGTTAGTTTGACTTTTGTGCAAGTGTCCAGGTTTAATGAATTTAGCTAACTAAATTTAGCTAGACATGTGACACTTATTTATTATTTGTGGCAAGTGGATGAGGATTAGGACCAGTGGAAAATAATTAATCAAATAATAAAATTATTAATTAATTATTGGACAAGCATAATGTGGGAAGATAAAATTAATTAATTAAATAAAATTTATTTAATTAATTTGACTAAAGGGGAAAATGGAATAAATTAATTAAATAATTAATTAATTTGGGAATTAGGATAATCCTAATTAATTAAATAAAATAATTTCATTAATCAAAATGAATGATGGAAGGGGACATGCTAAAGGGTGATCCTAGGATTAAGGTTTCGAAAGGTGACATAAGACGGAGACTAAGATGTTGTTAGGGATGCGGTCAATTTTAGGTGTCTACAATATGGATACAAAAATAGGCTACCAAAGACTTTGGATGAATCTTTTCCTTATATTCAATACTTGTGTAATACGGCAGTTCATTCTTCTACAGACTAGGCACCATTTGAGGCATGTTTGGGATATTTACCAATTGGTGAATTGGGTTTTACACTTGAACAAGAGGGTAAGAAAAAATGATTGAACTTAGAGGTGACAAAAGCATCAATGCTCATTAAGATGATCCATGAGATCCAAATCAAGGTGAAGATGTATTTGGAAAAGACTCAATTGAAGTAGAAGGAGAGGCATAACCAACATCATGTGGAACCTAGTCTCAAGGTTGGAGACAATATATAGCTATCCCTAGGTAAGGAAAGGATGCAAGGATAGGCCAAGAAGACTAAACCTCTAAGGTACATGCCATTTTCTATCTTGGAGGAAGTTGGGGAGAATACATTTAGGTTAGATGTCCACTCAATTGCCATTTGTGAATATCTGTAGCCATATGAATCATCTATGTTGGATGAAGGAGAAGAGCTATTGCTACATTTGTTGGAAGACCTAGTGTATAACAAGAGGAAAATACTCCCAAAGGATGCAATACTTAAATATAAGTAAAGATATACCAATAAAGAGATTCACGAGTCTTAGCAAGTGGGGCTTAAAGGATAGACTGTGGACAAAGCCCATTGGTACTCCAAGGAGAAGTTGAGGACATTGTTTCCTCATCTTATTTGTACTTAAGATTTTGAGGGACCAAAAGCCTCTCTATGAAGGAAGGTATGATCTAAAAAGGATCAAGGAGGTTTGGAGGCTCTTAAAAATGATTGGTTTAAAATTAGACTTTAGGAAATGCTTGTTGTTTTGACATGGTCAAAATTGCTACTTTACTAGGGTGATCTTGTATTCAATGGTGGATGAAAATGATTTTTCTAGTATGATTATGGAATTGTTACGATGGTACTATGTACAAAAGTAGTAATGGAATTCGACAAAATGCCAAAATAAAATTGACTTGACAATTTTATAAATGACATGCAATGATTTTGCTTGATAATAAGTGGTTTCATTATGCATAGTTCAAAATGAAAATGTAATAAAGGAAATTCAGTCTTCAAATTCTTGGAAGGTTAGGCTACTCTAGTGCATCAGAGTAAAGTCTAGAAATACACACAGTGAAGAGAAGGACAAAGGAAATTGTTGAATAAGTTATAAAAATAACACTTGGTAAGGTGAAGGAACACACATGTAGTTCATATCACACAGTAGACAAGGAGGACAAGAGTAGTATATGAATTGTAATTATCTTCTTGAAATGTGCATTTGATAATTAATGTAATAGGATAGCATTTGGCACCTATCAACTATTTTTTTCCTACCAGATCAAAGGTTTCCCATGTTAAACATTTTTATAGAGTGTCTATTTTGTGTGATTGTATTTTTCCAATAGTTTGAGCATAATTTTCATACTCTAATTCTTTCATTGGAAGTAATTAAAACTATAGAAAAATAATTTGTGTGATTATGTACCCACAAACCTTAAAATTTGTGGCAATTACATATCAATATCTTCAAAAACCTATTTGACTATATGACCATAGTTGGAGACTTTGGCCACTCAACATTTTGACCTAGTGAGTATTAAGAGAGTTAAGGATAGTCTTTTAACCCTTGGAAGAGGTTATGTTTGAGGGGTTACCATTTCCTTGAGTCATTATTTACTTGGGTATTTGAGATTAGAGAGCTTAGAGGGAAAATTAAAACTCTAAAGTGTTCTTGGGATTTTGAGAGAAGAGTTTGTGCTTGGAAGAGACTTATTTAATTAGAAAAAGAAGTGCAAAGGATTGAAGAAGCTAGGAAAATTGTTGGTAGAAGATTGAGATAGCATTCAAACCTTTCTCGTGCCAAATTTGTGAAGAAAGTGGTATTCTTCTTTTCTTATTCTTTTATTTTTTATTATATATGTGTGAAGATGCTTGGATACCATTATTGAATGCTTGTGTAGGCTTAAAATGGCTATTTAAAAATATCTTTATTTTTTAGAGAAAAGATTGAAATCTCCATTATGGCATCTTATGAGTTTGACATAAAAATTTCATGTACTCTTTTAGGTAGAAAAATAAATACGGGATATCATTTTGTGGGTGTATCTAAAATGGAAAGGGGAGGTAAAAGCTATTGTGTATGAGCATTGCATGATGCTTGTGTGTATACATTTATGCTTATCTAAGATCCATGTTGAGATTTGGATATCTTAGTATGTTTTTGGGATTCATAGTTATAATAATCTTAGAGTGGCAATCTCAAGGCTCAATATTGAGTTATTATATGTTGTGTATAGAGAAATAAGGAGTGATGATTTGGTGCAATTTTTAAAAGAGGGGCCCTTACATGTTTTATAGCATCCCTTAATAGGTGCAATTTTGTTTTTGAGACTCACAGTGGATCTCCTTAAACACATTTTGGACATGGAGAGCTAGAGTGAAAGACACTCCAATGTCTTGACCACTCCTATCATCCTTATTTTATGTTCTTGAGAGATTCCTAATGTGTGTGAGAAAACATGTGGTGTGTGTATATATGTGATGAACACCTGTCTGTTTTGTGTGAGTGTTTGCATCCATGTTATTACCTCATAATCAAGGTGGGGTGGACTTTTGGGTTCCAAATTGGTTGGGAGGTATACTTACCTACCATTGGCTTAGCATTTTGGAGCTTGGAGCTTGGAGAGTTCCCGTATTTTTTTATTATTTTGTTTATGTTTTAAATGAGACCAAAATGTAAATTTTGGAGCATTTGTCCCTTACTAGTACTTATCAATCATTGAAATATATCCATCCATGAATTATATGGATTTTTATAAAGATTTTCAATCTATTTTATGCATTTTCAAAGAAAATGAATATTAAATTGGGTAGATTCATTTGAGTGGAAATTGTCAATTTTACGAGTAATTTTATGATTCTTGTTTTTCCAAATTTTATGATACGATCAAGTAGTTGGGTAGATTGTGAATTAAATGAAACCATATACATTTCTAGAATTTTTATATCAAAAGAGAAAAAACAAATTGTCTTTTAAGCCTATCTCTTAACAAAATCTACACTGTAGTTGTCAAATGAGTTTTAAGACATGTATATGTATTTTTGGCATTATAGGTTTGTGTAGAATCAATTCCTTATTATAAAGGTGTTGTAGGAAAACACATTCCATTTTTCATTATATGAAATTTAGTCAATTTTATACATTTTTCACACTTTCTATCTTGTGGCAATTTGGTTAACCAGTTTCACAAGTAAATCATTCACCAATTTTTACAAGGTGATCCACTAGGGTAAATGGTATTTTGTCATACCTGACTAGTTCACTAGACAAATTGGTAGTTTTTCAAGGTGAAATTAGTTATGAAAATGAGAAAATGTTATTTTGTGGGGATGAATGGTCAAAAAGGAGTTAAATTTCACCCTTTTGTCAAATGTTAGATAATTAAAACTTGAACCTTTAGAAAATATGATATTTTGTCTATGCTTTAGGGTGTTCAAAACATAGATCTTTGTGTATTTTTATTATGTTTATTAGGAATGAAAATTAATTGAATGTGTGGCTCTCCTTAGAAGTAAGAGCATGGTAAATTTATGAATGATGCGAATGGTTGTAGATCTCATTCATGATTATGTTATCATTTATGATTGAGAAAAGAGAAAGGGATTCCTATTATTTTGTTAATTCATGTACTTCCTTATTTAGTTTGAACTAAGTAATTGGTGAACAAGGCTAGTAGGGTTATGGAAAAGATACATTTAATCATGATTGAGTCTACTTCATTCTTTTAGTAGGAACTACTGATCTAATATGGATAAACTTTCTTTTATAGTTACATTTATTTCTTATGAGTTGGTGGTAGGAAAAGTGCTTGGGCACTTGCATAGGGTGAGACCCTCTATTCATTATTTGTTACCACATGGTTTAGTTGATGTGGACCACTACCTTTATGTAAACCAATTGTGATTGAGTTGTCTCACTAGGGTTAGTCTTTCATTTGTGTGTGTTTGAGTGTGTGGCATCATTATACATGCCACCTTTTATAGATTAAGGTGTCATTAACTCTCTACTTGTGTGCATCCACTCATATCTTCCACATGAGTAGAGCTGTATGTGTGTGGTGATAACACTTCTGTGTTAACATGTATTGTTACATTGATGGTGTTACAATTACCAGTACAAAAAAATATTAGCCTTGTTTTCACTTTTGTTATCATTAGTAAAATTTGGGCATTACAAGATCGATCCCACTTTTGCAAATCCAATCCTTGAATTTCCAAAATTCAAATATAAATTCGGTTGACTATTGCTAATTTCACTTGTTGTTATGAGCTAACTAAAAATGGGTTTGTGTAATTTATTACTATGTCCTTGTTTTTAAGGGCATTTAATTACATTCATTTATCATCTACAAGAATCATTAAAATATGAATTGCATTCAAGGAGCATCCTAGGAACGCTTTATTTTGGTGCACTAAAAAGAACAAAATTTTACACCAAGATCTTCATTGAGGACATTTTCATGACTTTTTATTTTTTATCAATCCTTTTCATGATTGCAAAGCTAGTATTTTGGGGAGTTGACCTAGGAGAGTGTGTACCCTAGTGATTTGACAACCCTCTAAAAGTATTTTTAAATACTACCAATCAAGATAGTAAAGTAAACATAAAAAAACCTATTTAATCAACAAGTAGAAGTGTACACCCAATAGGATCAAATCTGCATGCAAGAGGACGTATTTGGGGATTTGGTATCAATAAATAGGTGTGAACTTGACCTAGATAAAGACATAGATATTATGCATAATATGAGGTGACACACATAGCGAGGGCCTACTTCCAATCCCAAGACAGTCTAGATTCTAGAACTATAGCATAGTTACTCATCTTTGAGACTAGAGCTAAGTGCCATTAACCTTCTTCACATTTACTTTCCTAAATTAATATTTAATTTAGAGTTTCTTGTGTCCACAAGTTTCAATTTATTAATCTAGGTTAATTTATGCTTACCTATACACAACTAATTAGATTAAAGCATAGATTAAGATTAGGAAAAGTTTATTTTCCTTTACAATTACATCTTCATTTGTATGACATGCAAAATTTTCTTGTCAATACAAACATTGCACTTCTTAACAATGCAATTGCTAATATAACTAATATACTCTTTTATGTAGATTTATGACACACCCATTGCACCTTCCAACATTGAAAGTGTTAGTTTTAGGGCACTGGCAATTTATTGACTATCAAAATAGATTCCTACTTATATGAATTCAAATCTTAGAATATTAACTAATAGTTTATAGGTGAAATTCTTCTACTACGCTCATTTTGTAGGATGACTCCTACGAAACTTGTCCATTTCGTAACCTACACTCTAAGCTTGTAAATCGAGGGAAGTCTTCTTGGCCTGATGCGAAGTCATTTGATGCCTTGAAACGGTTTATGACATTCCCCTCGGTTGATTTTTTGAAATCCTTGAAATTAACTAGGTCATAAGCCTATTAGAATATCAATTCTGACTTTTTGAGGTGTTAGTCATTTTTCAGAGTATACATGTACTGGCAGTCATTTTCGCCACTTGTGCATATGTCTTTCTATTTTCCACATGTACTGGCAGCCATTTCCATTGCCCGTGCATATGTTTGTGTTGTTTTTCTCACATGCAAGGGTGGCGAAAATTGTTGCCCGTGCATGTTGAATAGGTTGTATGTTTGAGTAGGTAAATCGACTGCTCGAGCATTTTTCTTAAGGATCTTAAGATAAATGTGTGTTCATTTATGGCACTTGTGCTAATGATAAATGTGGTTATTTAAAACCTTTTAATTATTTTTTTGTGGTTATTTTCATTCACACTTGCTTCTAAATGTCCTGTGATCGGCATTGAATCCTTCAGAAGCTGATCTAATCGCGTGAAATTTTGAGTGAGTGGATTTGATTTTGGTGGTCATGACTAGGGTTTTCGTCAGCTCTTACAGGTATGTTTTTGTTTTTATTTTTTCTTTTGTTTTCCTTTAGGGTTTCACGTGTAATGCAAATGTTTGCTTACGATTTTTGTGAAAGCTTTTGTTTGGTTTAAAAGTAATTGTCTTTACATATGTATGAATCGGTTGTTATTTACTATTTCTAAACCCTAGTGATTGTATATGATGTTTATCATAGTTTATTATCGGTGATTTTTTCCAATTTGTAAACCTAGGTTCCTGTGAATGAATGGATTTCAATTGACGTTCGAAAAGTTAGGTTTTTTCTTGTTTAGACCTGATGTATTTGCGGTCTGTTCTGTCGCCGATGCATATGACCCTTAGCAGACCTACCTCATGTAAGGGCGATGAAATTTGCCACCCCTACATGAAACATGTTTACCTAATATGCGTTAGTGATAAAAAATGTCATTGATACATGTGTTTTGTCTTCGGCTTTACCTAGATGGAGGGGTGGCTAAAATTGCCTCCTCTACATGAAAATATTGAATATCTAACTGATGAAGGAGGTAAATCATAAAACACACAACAAAAAAAATTGCACATAGAAAATAGAACTTTATTTATTGATTTGGACAACTTATTACATTACAGAAGCTCAAATACAATTAGAGGAATCAACCCTCCACAGGCTGCAACACATTACAACTTCCTCTCACAAGACTCTAGAATCATCTGCCTTATGTAACCCCAAATCGACTAGGGTTTCTATTTTCCCACCTATTCTTGACTCTACACTTTCCCCCTTAACTCTACTATTGTCCAGGGTTCCCAAAAATGGTTATTAATAGCCTTTTTGGCAGTTGATAACCTAATTTCAAAATTTGTATCTCCCTCCAAAAATAGGTCAACTTCTGGGAGCCATAACTTTTGATCTAGGTGTCTGATTGACGAACTGTTTTATGTGTCAGAAATATCATGGAGTACTCTACACGCTAAGATCCCTCTCTACCAATTCTGGCCATTTTCAGGCCCGTACGGGGCCGTTTAGTGCCTCAAACCTGAGTTTGAATAAATTTCAGGCATTTTTTAGGAAACAAAAACTTTAATATCTTTCATCTCGCAAATGATCTTTGCATGATTCCTTTTCAAAAGGTCTTATTTTTCAGTTACAAAGCTTCCTATAAATTTTCACTTCAATCTGTGCCCAAATGCAAACTTTCCTAAAATAGCAGGTTGTTATTTTTAGCAGTTTGGAAAAACTGAAAGCTTTACATTATTCAAGCGATTATGGAACCAAAACCACAAATTTTGAAAAGAAATGGAAACAACATCAAAATTTTTGAAACACATCTTTTTTAGGGTGATGCAAGATTTCCCTTACACCATTGGATGCTCTTGCATCAAACACCCAGGGTAATTTGAGAAGTGACCCTGTCACGTCTTAGGTGTTTGTGTGAGGAAAATTTAAATGGTCAACCTCTGCCTTAGACAACCAAGAAGAATCTTCAATAGGCCTTCCTTTCCATTTCACTATATATTCTTCATATTGCCTGTTTCGAGTACTTCTTCCCACACAGCTATCCAAGATCTCTTTTATCTCCTCTGTTGAAGTAGATGCCAGAATACTCCACTGTTCTTCTGTTGGTCCATCCTTTGTGCCACCTTCATGATATTTTGTTAAATCAGCAATGTTGAACATAGGGGAAATATTGATCCCACTCGGCAACTCTACCTCATATGCATTTCCTGAATCATTCTTCCTCAGGATTCTGCACGATCCAAATTTCTTCATTTTCAACTTATTGTATGTTCCAATTGGGAACCTTTCTTTTCTCAAGTGAACCATGACTTCATCTCCTATGTGGAACTCCTTATATCTCATCTTCTGATTTGCCTTAGCCTTGTACTGAATATCTATCTTATTACTGTGCTTTCTCACCTCTTCATGCAAATTCTTCAGATGTTCTGCAAAGTCTTCAGCTTTAGCACTTGTCTTTTCTCCTTTGTCCAGCTTCCCTAACTCAAAAGCATTTCTTGGGCTATTGGCATATACAATTTGGAATGGTGATTTACTAGTACTCCTATTGACATAATTGTTGTAAGCAAATTCTGCTTGTGGTAAAATTAAATCCATCCCTTGGGCTTATCTCTTACTAAGCATCGTAGCAGGTTACCCAAACTCCTATTCACCACTTCCGTCTGTCCATTAGTTTGTGGATGGTGTGCAGAACTGAACTTCAAATCTGTCTTCAACTTCTTCCATAATGTCCTCTAGAAATAACCAACAAACTTGGTATATCAATCTGAAACTATGCTCTTTGGTAGACCGTGTAATCTCACCACCTCTCTAAAAAATAATTCAGCAATATGAACGGCATCATTAGTCTTCTTGCAAGGAATGAAATGTACCATCTTCAAGAATCTATCCACCACCACAAAAATGGAATCAGGTCCTCTCTGTGTCCTTGGTAAACCAAGAACAAAATCCATACTATTATCATCCCATGGCTTCTCTGGTATAGGTAGTGGCTGATATAGACCTGTATTTTGACTTGCTCCTTTTGTCATCTGACATACTCTACAACTTTGCACAAATTTCCTCACATCCTACTGCAACTGTGGCCAATAATAATTTTCACCAACAATAGCAATGGTCTTATCTTGACCAAAGTGTCCAGCCAATCCTCCACTATGCTTCTCCTTAATTAGGTTCTCTCTCATGGAACTTCTTAGAATGCACAACTGGCTTCCTCTAAACAACATGCCATCTTGGATTATGAAATCCAACCATTTTGTCCTATCCAAAGTAATAGGCTCTAAACAAGCTTTCTAGGCCTCTGCAAAATATAGATCTTCGGGATACAAACTTTTGAGCTCATCGAACCCAACAACCTCTATCTTCATTTATGTTAACATATTTTGCCTTCTGCTCAAGGCATCTGCAACTCTGTTGGACTTCCCACTCCTGTGCTTCAAAGCAAAAGTATAGCTCTGCAAAAACTCAAACCATTTTAAGTGCCTCTGGTTCAGCTTTCCTTGACTATTAAGATACTACAAAGCATGATGATCAGTATATAAAACAAACTCCTTTGGCAACAAATAATGTCTTAATTTTTTCAAAGCTTGAACTATCTCATAAAACTCCTGATCATAAACAGAATACTTTTTCTTGGCATCATTAAGCTTCTCACTAAAATAGGCAATGGGCTTACCTTCGTGGCTCAAAACAACTCCTATAGCACTGCCACTAGCATCACAATCTACCTGAAATACCTTATTAAAATCTAGAAGTGCCAAAATAGGTTGCTCTATGACTTTCTACTTCAGCGTATCAAAGCTTTTGACTGCTCCTTTAGTCCATCTAAACTCTTTTCTATCCCCTCTCATTGTCTCTTTTAAATTTTTTTGATAGCTACTTCATTTCTCATTGCTACAGAGAAGGTAATCAGTTGGCGGATGCTCTAGCTAATTTGGCCTTTGAGTTGGAGGTAGATAGTATACTTTTAGACAATGGAAATGTTCAAGGACATCCCAATATCTTTACTATACTAAAAAGGGAATCTCGTATTTGCTAATTATTATTGTCAACCTCACATGTTCTTGTTATACTCCATCTCTTATTCTTTGTTGATTGCAAGTTGGTTATCTGTGTGAATTCTTTTTGGTTTTTGATAACGTTTGTACGTGTCTATCTTTCAAAGCAGGTTATTCTACACTGAATCCAATATTAGTACTCCACTTCAGTCAGTTTACTGAACTTTGCTTGTGCCGAGAGGATTACTAATAAATAATTTTCATTATTAACACAGGTCCCTTGTTATATTTATACTCATTCTTTGTGTGGATTTCTAACCATCTGCTTCTAAGTTTTTTCGATGGAGATCCAATTGAATTGCAGGCTCTTTTTCCTTGTGCAAAAATGGGAAACAACTTTCTTTGGAAGTGTTAATGCAGAAGGTTTAGCTTCTGTGTTTTCCATTGACAATCAAGACTTGGAGGAAGCTGTCCGGGAGATGGTTGGAAATGAATTATTGGATTCCCGTGCTCAGTCTCTCTACCCTTCTTAGATACTATCTATGTTCGCTTCTAATGTTATGGATCTAGTTCAGGACATCTCTGTGGTAAGTCAGTTGATTACAAAGTTTGTTCACCATTTCTTGTACTCTGATGAAGTGCTTCAAGATACTTTTCAGAACTCTGATCTGTTTAAGTCAGGTGCTCCAATTGGTAGTCTGTTTACAAAATGCAATATTCTGCACTCTCCTGCCCATAACTGTACTTTCAATGCTTTTGGTTCAGCTATTCACCTTGAGAATGAGGATCTGTTAAGCATTCTTCTTCATGCACATAGAACAGAATTGGGTGATCCTTTGGTGAATCAGGTGGAGGAGAAGTTTCATGCCTTGCTGTTTTTAATCCAGTTTCGTTCTCAAATTTCTCCTCCTCCAGGGTCACCAATTGAGCCAGATGTTGCGGAGGATAATGTTTTGATTCAAGATCTTAATGCTCCAGTTGCTGGTTGAGCTGATCTATCTTCATAAGTTCACTAGTTTTTGTTATGTGTCGATGGTTTTTAAATTATGGTGTTGTTCGGTGCAGTGAGGGTTTTTTGTTCTTCTCCAAACTGATAAATTTTGAGGGATATTGTAGCCTTTTTTGTAAAATTTAGGGGTTGAAGAATTCAAATGTTGCATTTTCCCCCTTGTTTTTTGAAAAATTTAAACCCTTTGAGGGAAATTGTATAATTCGAGCTATAACCGGAGGTTTTCTTACTGGCTCTTTCCTACCAGTATGCCCTGTTCAACCAGCTTTTGCAACTTTTTATTAATATATATATATATAGTGGCTTGCCACTTTTTGTTAAAAAAAAACTTGCCAAACCATGAAAAGAGCATACCTCTATGTCACTCTTTGGTGTAGGCAATTCAATGATAGCCCTTACCCTTTCTGGGTGCATCTTAAGACCTTCCTCTGAGACAACAAATCCTAGGTATACCAACTCCTTTGCAAAACTACATTTCTTCAAATTAATCAACAACTTCTCCTCTCTCAGCTTCTCTAGAACTCTTCTGATATGCATCAGATGCTTATCCCAAGTCTTATTGAAAATCAAAATATCATCCAAATAAACAATAACAAAACTTCCCAAAAATTCTTTCAGTACCTCATTCATGAGCCGCATGAATGTGCTCGGTGCATTGGTTAGCCCAAATGGCATGACTAACCACTCCTACAAACCCTCCTTTGTCTTGAAGGCTGTCTTCCATTCATCTCCTTCTTTGATTTGGATTTGGTGATACCCACTCTTCAAGTCAATCTTCGTGAACTACTTGGCTCCACTCAAACAATCCATTATATCATCCATTCTTGGCAATAGAAACCTGTACTTGATCGTGATATTATTTATGGCTCAAGAATCTCTACACATTTTCCACTCTCCATCTTTCTTTGGTGCTAGTACTGTAGGTATTACACATGGACTCAGGCTCTCTCTTATCAATCCCTTCCTCAACAACTCCTGAACTTGTCTGGTCAACTCTTCACTCTTTGCTGGAGTCATTCTATGGGCTGCCTCATTCGGCAAACTGGCTCCTGGTATCAAATCCATTTGATGAATTATCTTCCTCACTGGTGGTAAGCCTTTTGGTACATTATTAGAGACAATATCTTGAAATTCTTCCAACATTTCTAAGACTTCTACTGGTACATCATCACATTTCTCTTGACTAATCTTAGGAATCAATGCAAAGCAATGACACTCATGCTTCATACCCTCCAAAAATTTTCTACCATCTACCAAGCAAATTCTGGCAGTACTACATACCTTTTCTTTCGCCTCCTTCAAGGGATTCATCTTATGAGAAACTCCATCCTTTGTTAGGGAATATGTGTTTGCACGACCATCATGGACAACGCTCCTATCATACTACCATGGCCTCCCCAACAACTTATGACATGCATCCATCGGTATGATATCACACAGCACCTCATCATGGTAGTCCCCAATCTTGAAATTCACTAAACACTACACATTGACCAAAGCTCTATGGTCCTTCTGCAACCATGCAATCCAATATGGACGTGGATGCTTTCTTCTTATCAATTTCAACTTGTCAACCATCTCCTCTGAAACAAGATTTCCAGTACTTCCACTGTCAATAATAATATCACAACACTTAGCTTCACATTTGCACCTTGTGTGGAATAAACTCTTCCTCTGATTGGGTTCTTTCTCCTCATTCAACAAAGTTCTTATGACAACTAGGGTTTCTCTCCTTTCAGCATCTTCAGAATGCTTAAATTGTTCATCTTCATCTACATGTGCAACTCATGCATTACCTTTAGGTCTTCTATTCATCCTTCCTTGATGTTGTAGACACTCATATGCTTTATGCCCTTCTTCTCCATATTGGAAACAAGTTCCTATGAAACCTCCTCTTCTGGGTCCTTGCCTAGGTCTGCCTCTTCCTCTTCCTCTTTGCTCACCATTGTCTGGTCACGAGGGTGGTAGGTATTATCTCCTCTCTAATTTTGACTGGTGCCAGCTTCTTCACTTTTCTTTTGATATTCATTATGGTCTCCATAGGGTCTTCCACCAGTCCTTCCACCTTGACCTCTTCCCCTTTGCTTGCTATCAAATATTTTATTCAACTTATCTTCCACCTTAAGGGAAAACTAGTATGCATCTTCTATGGTGGTCATTCTAACTAGGCTTAGCTCCTCTTGAATACTTGGCCTCAACCCATTAATGTAATGGGCAACCTTCTCCTTTTTGGCCTCTACATGACTGGTTCTGATAGTAATCTTATAAAACTCTTCTGTATACTTCTTAACAGACTTGTTGCCTTGCTTTAATCCTTGCAACTTCTTCAACAACTCCATCTCATAGTCCACAGGAATGAACTACTTCTTTAGTTTCTTCACCATCTGATCCCATTTGGTGATCTTTCCTTTTCCTCTTCTGTTCCTCTCTAATTGGACCTCCTTCCACCAAATACTGGCGTGGCCCTTCAACTTCATTTTTGCAAACACGACTCGATCTGGGTCCTCCACATCTTCATACTCGAAATACTCCATATCATTAATCCAATCAATAAGCTGTTCCGAATTCAAATCTCTAGTATATGTAGAAACTTTGATCCTTGGCCTCTTTCCAATCTTATAAATGGCCCTCAACAACCTAACTTATGCAGGATCTCCTACAGTTTCTTGTTCTTCCTCAGATAGCTCTTCTTTAGCTTCATCTTCATACTAGAAATACTCCTCCATGTCATTAATCCAATCAATAAGATGTTCTGAATTCAAATCTCTAGTATATGTAGAAACTTTGATCCTTGGCCTCTTTCCAATCTTAGAAATGGCCCTCAACAACCTAACTTCTACAGGATCTCCTACAGCTTCTTGTTCTTCCTTAGATATTTCTTCTTCAGCTTCATCTTCGCTTTCTTCTGTTGTTCTCAGCGTAAACCCTCTTCGTAGCTCCTCTTGCAATGCATCGATTTGCCTTTGCAGAGCTCTAAAACCCTCTTCCGTAAAAGAATTCCTCCCAATATGATTTCTTCATGGAGGCATCTTGATCTCCGTAGCAAATCCACAACATTAGGTCCTGGCGCAAACTGCCTCATGATCGGCGATCTGTCTACACACTCAGGAAACCTGCTTTGATACCACTTGATGAAGGGGGTAAATCATAAAACACACAACAATAGAAATTGTACACAGAAAATAGAACTTTCTTTATTGATTTGGACAACTTATTACATTACAGAAGCTCAAATACAATCAAAGGAATCAACCCTCTACAGGTTGCAACACATTACAGCTTCCTCTCACAAGACTCTGGAATCATCTGCCTTTTGTAATCCCAAATTGGCTAGAGTTTTTATTTTCCCATCTATTCTTGACTCTATACTTTCTCCCTTAACTCTACTACTGCCCAGGGTTCCCAAAAATGGTTATTAATAGCCTTTTTGGTGGCCAACAACCTAATTTCAAAATTTGCATCTCCCTCCAAAAATAGGTCAACTTCCGGAGCCATAACCTTTGATCCAGGTGTCTGATTGATGAACCGTTTTATGCAACAGAAAGATCACAGAGTGCTCTACGCGCTAAGAACCCACTCTGCCAGTTTTGACCATTTTTGGACCCGTACGGAGCAGTTTAGTGCCTCAAACCTGAGTTTGAATAATTTTTAGGCATTTTTCAGGAAACAGAAACTTTAATATCTTTCGGCTCACAAATGATCTTTGCGTGATTCCTTCGCCAAAGGTCTTATTTTTTAGTTACGAAGCTTCCTGTAAATCTTCACTTCAATCCGTGCCCAAATGCAAACTTTCCTAAAATAATAGGTTGCTATTTTTAGCAGTTTGGAAAAACTGAAAGTTCTACATCATTATTCAAGCGATTATTGAACCAGAACCACAAATTTTGAAAAGAAATGGAAAGAACATCAACAATTTTGAAACACATCTTTTTTGAGTGATGCAAGATTGCCCTTACACCACTGGATGCTCCTACATCACTAACATATACATGCAAGAGAGGTGGAAATAACCACTTTTACATGTGTTAAAGAGTTTTCAACATATAGATGCTAAAGTGGTCAAAATGATCAACTTGACATCCAAGTTTTATTCTTCCATTATGTATAAGCAATAAAATCAGCCGCCTATGCACAAAAACAAAACTTGCAATTTACCTTCATGTATGGACGGTCAAAATGACCGCCCCTACATGAAAAATCTGAGTTTGTCCCTACATGCAAGAGTAGTCATTTTGGCCGCCCATGCATGTCATCCTAAAAAATTTCCTAACACTAGAAATTTTTGCCTAATGATACCTATAGCCCGCTTTGGCTAAATTTCTCAACTTGCACACTCTCAATCCCTTTCAAGCATGTTCTTATGTTCATGATCATCAGATCATAGTATCCCTAATTTGCCTATTTTTCCCCTAACTGCGAGATCATGAACTTTTGCAGTTTCATCAAGCTGTGATCGACACCATTTCCAATTTTCTTCTCAAAGCTGATGTCAGAGCCTTCTCCATCAAAGGCCAAGATCATGAAGTATAAGTACCAAGGGGTTTTCCCTATTACTTCATTGCAATCCAATGTGGACGAGAACAGAGACACAGATATAGGACATGTAGACACGGTTGAGTTCATGGAAAGGACAAAATAGTCTAATCCTCCTCGCTACATGCAAAAGATTGTTGAGAGCAATATACACCTGGTAGCATCATTTCCTGTCACTGCACATAACCTAGAATTTGTTCTCCAAGTGGCAAGCCACAATAATAGGGATACTGGTGCAGGAGCACCTTCTCTATGGTGCAGGAGTCATGTTTTGTTTATGTTTTCAATAAGGATTTTTAAGCCACATCATGTTTGTAATAAGGTTTTTATGTCAATTTGGTCACTAGACCTATGTAGGCCATGTTTCGATCAAGTTTAATGTAATAACACAATGAAAACAGGTAGTTTTCTTGTGAGAGGAGAAACCCAATCGCTAACTGACTTTCAAAATTAGTTTGTACAGTTGGGAGGGATGTAAACAAAGGTCTCAAGCCTTTTATAGGTGAGGAGTTGGATGTAATGAAAGAAAAGGAATGAATGAATGAAGATCTAGATTTTTGGGTGTGTTGAAATATTGTTCTTTCTGAGTATTTCTCTGTAACAATCATTCTGTACAACCTATATAGATAGTTGATCATCTGAAACTGACAGGAGATGTTCCTGTGTTGAAGTAGCTTTCATTTAGAATTAGTCTGGTGTCTTGAAGTGTCATAGTCAATGGGAAATTATTCTTTTTGTAGAGACTGGTCTAAAAACCTAAAAACTAGGGTTTGGTGAATAAATGGACTGTTATTCCTCTGTCCACTGAAAGCAAGATTCTCATTTTCAGTGTGATGGAGGAATATAGTGTATATTTTGTGTTTTCTGTAGTTTTGGGTCAAACACTCAAGGATCCAAGGAGTTTGGCATTAGTTGACTAGGCATCT
Organism: Cunninghamia lanceolata; assembly: GCA_027924645.1. Classification (NCBI taxonomy): domain Eukaryota; kingdom Viridiplantae; phylum Streptophyta; class Pinopsida; order Cupressales; family Cupressaceae; genus Cunninghamia; species Cunninghamia lanceolata. The sequence goes on from BSBN01001364.1 coordinate 32,754, forward strand.
CTATGTGACTAGTCATCAAAACGATAGGAGAAGTGCTATTGTGGAGTGGCCAAATTGATGGGTGATCAAGTGTTTACAGAGGATTATAGACCCCCTTCCATGCTTTCAAGTCTTTGTTTCTATTTTTGGTTTGGTGTCTACGTAGTTGTAAAGTAGCAGAGGTTGCCATCGGCGTAACACAACCCTCGGAGAAACTTTTTGAAGTTACACCGATCAACGGTGTTAGGCCGATAGAAAGTGTATCGGTGAAGAACGAAGGAAGTCTCACCGAAGAAACATATATCAACATAAGTTTCACATCATTTCACCGAATGTATATTGCATATGCATATCACAAAAACATGTTGAGAATGCATGTTGAGAATGTATGTTGAGAATGTATCTTTTGTTAGATACAAACGGTGATCGGTCGTAATGGTGAAATCAGGGTAAAGAAACTTTAGTCCACCGGTAATAGCAAGTCATGCCAAACATATACTAAGTTGATACATCGGTGCATCGGAAGGAGAGTAAAAGATCTCACTGACGAAGTAAGTCTTGCCAACGAGTGTGGTTCGGAAGTGTCATCGGAGTGATCGGTGTATCGGCGAGATAGATTCTAATGAAGCCAATAGTGTTTATCTTGCGGATAGGCAAGAAACATAGATCACTCATCGGGAAGAGTTATGCTCTCAGAGAGATAAGTTTCAAAGTGGCCGACGGGGTAAGTTTGGCCAATAGGAGTAGATCGCCAAGACATAGGTCACCCTCTCACCGATCAAGTTTGTTGATCTGTTAACCGCTTCCACTGTGTGCTCTGCATCAGATACCAGGACTGTGTCTGATTCTCAAGGGAATTTAATCATGGGATTAGATGCAGAGTTTCTTGACAAGATTTTCATGGATCCATCTATAGTAAATGTTAGAGAAATAGATTTTGCTTGAGGTCAGAAGGATTTTGAGACTGATGTAGAATCTGCAAAGAGGCATATCAATAGTAAGTGGCTAAAGACTCCTAGGAGTAATTTGTCTAGATGGCCTAAGGAGCTCCCAAGAAGTGATTTTGTGGAAGAGGTGAGTGATTTGATCACATTGTTGAGTAGAATTAGAGGCCTTCCTTCCTCATCCAAATTTCATGAATGGATGTATACATATATTAGGGTGATTCTTAAGGGACAACAGAAGATCTTCTGGGGAGAGAAAATCAGCAATGCTCTACATGATCAATTGATCAAGGTCAATACAACTTTTAAGTTCTATATGACTTCATATCTGGTATATGTGGCTGCAAGTATGAGGAGTTTTCTAGTTCTAAGTCAAAATGGTGATCAGAGGTTAGTTCCAGTTTTTCAATACTATCCAAAAATTACTCTCAAAGTGTCAATTCATCATTTCTATAGGGTGAATGCTACCTTCTTTTCAGTGTTTATGTGCTTATGGGATAGTGAGCTCAAGCAGAAAAGAGTATCAGATGAGGCTTGGGAAGTGGTCAATTCTTTTGGTTGTTTATTTCTCCAATTTCCAACTTTCACTTATTTAAGAGTTGGATATTATCCTGGATATCCATACATGCTTCCATGATATCCTAGTGATAAGGTTGTTCTGGTGGAGTTATGTAGATAATTGATTGTTGTGCTTAATAAACAGATGGAACTGAAGAAGTCAGGAATCAAGTTTCCAGTGGAAATTGGTAGGTACTCAGTGCAATCAGCTACTAAGGCTAAGGTCATTGAATCAAAGATGTATCTAGTGATGATGAAATAGTTCAAGAAAAGAGATCACTTTGATTTCTGAAGCATACAAGACAAGATCAAGAGAAAGGTAGTGTTTCATGTTCCTATGGTTGAGGATATTTGGGCTGATCTGAGAACCCAAAATGAGATAAGAAAATTAGATTACTACAAGTTACACCTAAGTCAGATAGTAGGAACTGGGATTAGTTGATGTTCCAGAAGGTATGGAAGACGAAGGTGATGTTCTAGATCCCAAGTGTAACATCAACAATATTGAAGCTTCAACTTTGCCAGAAATTAAATGGTCGATGAAAGAAGAAAGTTCTATCAGGAAGAGATTTAAACCTATACTGGCTAACACCAATATATGGTTACAAAGGAAAGGTCTTAGTTTGAAAGAGTTCGTCATCGGATCAGAGACAGAGATTTAGGAGTAGACCAGAAAGAAGGTAGAAAACAACACTAAAAATAAAAGTGATGTTTCATCTTCTTCTAAGCGTTCCAAACCAAAGATCAAGTTTGTCTCTAAAGGAGGGAAGGCAAAAGAGATTGCATGAACTTCTACTATTACAGATTCAGGTGTCGAAGAAGCAAATGTTGATAAAAGGGAGGTTGAAAATGTTGAGATAGAACAACAAAATGTTGAGGAACTTGATACTGAGCAGGTGGAAATGGGTGAGAAACCTGATGAGGAAGGTAATAAAGAACAAGAAAAAGAGAAAGATGTGGAATAGGAACAACTTGGTGGCTCATTAAAATCTCCTCAGAAAGATCTTTCACAAGGGCTAGAAGATTCTACAGCCTTACCTCATGTTTTTGTCTTTGATAATCCTCCAATAGTTTCTAATGTTCTTGTTTCCCCTATTGTCATTGTATCTTCTGATAATAATCCTCCTATGAAAACAAGTTTTGGAACTATTTTTGATTCTTTTGATTCTATTCCTAGTCTATCTTCTTCCTCTTTTAATATTGGGGAATAAACTGGTCTAGATCATTTACTTGATGGTTTAGAGAAAAATGTTGATACAGGTACAATTTTCACCAACACCTCTCCTATTGTCACTATAACAGGTGTTAGCATGGATCCTGCTAAGCAGGTAGTTGACTCTTCTCCAAATGTTAGTACTCCAACACTACCCCCATGGTTGTTTGCTTATACACCGAAGAGGAAAAAGAAGACTATTTCACTAGATGATATTAACATTGAGAAATTGCTGCCTACTAAACCAAAAACTTAGAAGGAGCCTAAATCTGTTTCTAGGCTAATTGATGAAAAATGAGTCAGGTATGCGGAAATTGCTAAGCTACCGGATGATGCTACTACAGATACCTTTGATGTGAATGATTATATTGTTTCCAGAGTTGAGTTAGGTAAGTTGACTCATGAAGGTATCAAGTCATATTTTCAAGCTACAAGAAGCTCATTGCTTGTAAAATTTGACAAGGTAAAGAAGGAAAAAGAACAATACAAAGCAAAGGCTGAGTAGCTTGTTGTTGTCAGAAACTTGTTGTCGTCATAAGATAATGAAATCGCCAGAAATTGTGGAACCCATGGCAGTAACTATAGAAGATCCTTTGATCCAAAAGGTTGAAAAAGTACAAACCAGAGGAAAAGTGGTTGGTGATATTTTGGAACGGTTGTTGGCACAGGGTAGAGTTTTCCTGAAGACCATAGTGGAGAGAAAGGAAAAAATGGAAAAAGCAAAATCTGAGCTAGATAATATTGTTGATTCATTATCTCAAGAACTTCAAGATCAAAAAGATAATTTAGAGGAATGGATTGAGATGAAGAAAATCAAGATAAAGATTTTGATTTCTATTGGTGTCATTTCAAACCGAGAGTGTTATCTCAAGACTAAAGAATCTCTGACTCATCACATCAATTTGATAAGAGGCTTACTTGATGATTTGTGCCAAGTATGAGAAAATAGTGAAGATAGTGATGTCTCACTTTTACACAGGTTAGAGGAACTACCATGCACTCTAACAAGTGAAGATCACAAGTTTAGTAGAAGTTTGAAGATGAAGTGCTTACAGTGGTTTCAATGGATAGTCTTTATGATCATCATTCAACCTTTGAAAATCTGAAGGATAATCTTGAAAAACATGAGAAGGTGATAAAGGCGGTCAAGGATGCAATTCTCAGGGCTCGCACCATTTTAGATAATACAGCTGGGCCTGATGTATATGAGATGGCAGCAGTGCAAACTATGTACCAAATTTTTTTGAAAAAGAATGATGGTGGCAGTTGAAATTATTTTTCATGCCTTAGTTGATTTTCATTTTTGTATATGTAATTTGTATTTTGTTTTGGACATATTCACATTTATTTTCCCAAAATGTAATTACATGTGAGACAAAAGAAGTCACAAGTCAAATAGGACTCTTTTGTTGAATAAGTCTAAGTAGTTATAGATTTCCTATTTTTGCTCTAGGCTCATCCCTATAAATAAAGAGGGCCTCTTTTGTAATATTTATCTTTTGACTATTGAAGCGAAGCGCTGCTATTTTGAAGAGTAATTTGAGACTTTGAGTTTATTTTGTAAATCAGTTTTCAAGCAATATAAAGAAGCAATTTGGAATCCAGTCTTTGTATTGGAGCAAGTTTGTGAATGTTATAGAATTGTTCTTATGTCCTTTCTATCACATGATCTTATATGAATGTTTGAATTGTGAGTGTGAATATCAAGTGTTTGGGAGGTGATTCAAATCAGAATTTATAGACTTTGTGCTTCTATTTCATATTTGAGATTAGAGTTTAAGTTTGTGAATGAAAAGTAATTTGAAGACTTTGGGCTACAAATTATTGTTTGTGATCATGTCATTTTACCTTAGCGTATAGTGAAGACTTTGAACTGCACTCTATTATGAAATATTTCATTTTCAATCGGCATAAGAAGAAACAAGAAACTTTGTGTTTATGTAGGTTTCTTGGTTATCAATACAAGTAGGTACTTTTGAGATAGTAAATTGTTTTGAGTTTTGTATTGAACATTATAAACATCATTTTTGAAAAAAGTGAAATGGATGATATTAAATCACCCCAAAGTTAGTTTTATTGTAAATAAGTTTGAAATAGTTAGGAAAGGGAACATCCCCTTGCTGAGAGGAGAGAAATTTCTCATCATAGCCGTTGCGATATAACCATTTTGCTGTTAGTTAGTTAACGATAAAATATTCACCCAACAATTTTTTGGCGACTCTACTGGGGAAGAACGCACAACTTGGAGCCGCACGCTTTGAGTTGAAGTGTTTCATCCTCGTTAATTATTTTAAGTTGTTTTAAAAAATTTGTTAAGTACATTGCATTCTGGCAGACTCAAGGTATACAAGAAGTAAGAGAGCTCAAGGAATTATTGATCTTGTGTTTGAGTCAATGCAGCAAAATAATTTTGGTCTTTTACCTCCAAAACCTTGGCTTCAACAAACAAGGAGTTTTCCTCCTACCAGTGCTAGGTCACCTATACCAAGTGAAGCTTCTAGCTCAAATACTAACATAGTTTTATCTGTTCGAGTTCCACAAAGGTTTGTCATCCCACATTTCAATCAACACATAATGGCAGCTCAAGGTCTGTGGGGTAATACTTTTGGACCTCTAAATTTGACACCACCATTGCATGAACTACCCTGTAGTTCAAGAAAGAATTTCCCAAAATTCTATGGTGATGGGAAAGTTCATCCTGATGAACACATTGCAACTTTTTGTATAACTTGTAGTATGCTAGGGGTGGAACATGAAGATGTAGCTATGAGAGTTTTTGTAGAAACACTTCAAGGTACTACTGCAGACTGGTTTTATCATCTTCAAGCCCAAACCATAACCAATTGGAATACTCTTAAAACCAAGTTTGAAGCTAGGTTTAAGCCTGCTGAAGATGCACCTACTTTGTTAGCCCAGCTAACACAGATGAAGAAAGAACCACATGAGCCCATGCGAGATTTTGTCGCCAAGTTTAATAAATTGACAAATAGGATTCCAACAATTGCTCAACTAACAGCGAAGAATCTTAAATGTTTCTTCATCAACACCCAGCTTCCTAAGGTAAGTTTTCTGTTAAGATGGGCTAATCCTGCTGATCTTCCTTTAGCTCAAAGATTAGCTACGAACATTGAAGATGATCTTATCCTTGAGGGTAAGATAAGAAGGGATTTAAATAGAAATAGAGGTCAGCCCTCTACTGATAATCCTTCCACAAGCACCACAAATCCTATGGTGCAGAAGTTAGCAAATGAGTTACTAACTTTGAAAAAGAAAATGTCCCAGGGTATGTCTGCTCCTTCTTATAGGGACATACCAAGAAGGACATTCCCTAACAATTCATATCAAGGCAATGCCATGAGAAATCAAGGGCAGAATAGGCTTCTGCCAACATAGGGGAAGCTTGCCATTGAAGCACCGCCGGTCAACTCAGCAGTTGGCTACTATGAAGTGGAACAGGATAATTCTTTCCGACCTAATTTGGATTAGGAAAATAATGCTAATCTTTTTATGGAAGGAGAAGAAGAATTAGTTAGCGACTCTACTATTGGGTTCTTGAATTATCAAGATGAAGTAGAAAGAGAAGAAGATGTCTATGGTGGAGCGTATGTTGTTTTCACCAGGTCCCAAAATCAATCAAATCAGCAAGTGACTAATAAAGGAAAGTCAAGAGAAGATCCTCAACCTATGATTTCAATTGCCAAATGAGGAATTCCATTGCCTTTTCAATCAAGGGACCAGACTGTCAATAAACAAGTAAGTTCTTCTAACAATCCTACTTCTACTTCTTTTCCTCATACTAGTTCTACCCCAATTAAACCCTAGAATGAAGGATTTCCTATCTATGTGTCTAATTCATTTAAGATCTTTGACATAATTGATCATGCTAGGAAAACCAAAATCCAGATGTCTGAGGTAGAATATTTACAAGATAACCCTGACCAATTTGAGAGGTTAGCTAAGTATGTTAAAAATAAGGTTGCCCCTATAGGGCAAGATTCTCCTAGGACTATTCATGACTCCTTAAAGAATAGGTCCACCCAAAATAACCAAGCTACTACCCCTCTTGTTGCTCCAAGGAAAATAGAACCCTTCTATGTTTCTATGTTAGTCAATGGCCACAAACTGAGCAATTGTATCATAGACTCGGGAGCTTCTGACAATGTCATGCCTGCTAAGGTAGCAAATGCTCTCAGACTGACTTTAACCAAGACCTTCGTGAGATGCTTCTCAATGAAAAATAAACAAGTGCCTTTGTTAGGCCAAATTAAGGATGCACAATTTGCATTCGCAGCTTTTCCAGAGAAGAGAATAAAGATGACCGTCCTATTTGCTGATGTTCCAGCTTCTTATGGTATTTTGCTTGCACGCAATTTTTGTAAAGATGTGGGAGGAGAACTCAACATGGATTTGTCTGAGGCAAGGATACCTGTCAAAGGTATCATGCAGAAATTGCTTCGTGAAAGGGAGGCAAAATATATTGTTACCCAAACTGAAGATCTAAAAGCTTAGATTTTATTTGAGTCTTCAGGGATGGGTAATTATTTCTTGACCACTAAAAACACTTCTAGTTTGTCAAATGAAAATTTAGATAATTCAGATGAAGAATAAGAAGAAAATTTAGATGAAAGTTTAGACAAGAGCATAGTGATACCGGATTCTTCCTTCTCTGACGAGGAGTCTACTGATCATAGAAATATCAAAGTGGGAAATTCAAACGATGTTTGGATTTTAGAATTTGATGGTAGCTATTCTTCTATTGGATTTGGGGCTGGAATAATTCTAATATCTCCACAAGGTGATATTTTTCCTTTCTCCTATAAGCTATAGTTTGACAATACTAATAACACTGTTGAGTATGAGTCATTGTTACTCGGAATGGAGGCTGGTCGTGTTAAAGGGATCACAAATCTTCACACACAAGGTGATGTAGAGCTTGTTGTTTGTTAGGTGAGAAATCTTTGCCAGACCAAGAATGAAGGCTGAGACATTACCGCAATCGAGTATGGGATTGTATTGAAGGTTTTGATTCTTTTGACATCTTCGCGGTACCAAGGGAGTTTAATGATCGTGCTGATTCATTAGCTGTCTCTGCCACCCTTATGGTCCCTCACAAGGATTTTGAAGGTGATAAGTACACAATTGAGTTGGTTTTCTGACCAAGTGTACTAGATAATGCCGACCATTGACAAGTCTTCAATGGTGATAATCAGATCATAGCTTTCTTAGAGAAGACAAATAGCTTTGATGAACTCTACTTTGAAGGGAGTGATTCTCCACCTCAGGAATTATTTCTGAAATAGATTCACAGACTGGTGAGGAGATTCTTCAACTAAAAGGGAATAAAATTCCAAAAGATTTGGTTTCTCTAGAAACGTTATTTGACAAACATGATAGATATATCAAACAACAACAACTTGATTCAAATTCATCAATGGAATTTGATCAAGTAAACTTGAGTTCTGAAGCGGATCCCAAGATGGTTAACATCGAGAAATGTTGCACTGCTGATGAGAAATTCAAGTTCATTACACTTCTTTGCCATTACATTGATGTGCTGGCATATTCATATGATGATCTGAAGTCTTTTAGACCCAAGGAGATCCAACATGAGATTCCTCTCAAGATCGTATTGTTGCCTCACACGAAAAAGCAGAGACAATATAATCCCAAGATATCAGGTACTATTCTTTTTGAAATCCAAAAAATGTTGAATGCTAGGATAATCTTTCCTATCCATCATTCTAATTGGATTGTGAATATTGTTCCTGTGAGAAAGAAGAACAGAGAAATTCATATTTGTGTTGATTTCAGAAATTTGAATCAATCTTATTTAAAAGATAACTACCCTCTTCCTATTATGGATCAAGTGTTACAAACTGTAACTAGTTCAGAGATGTTGTCTATGTTAGATAATTTTTTCAGGCTACAATCAAGTAGAAGTCAGTGAAGTGGATCAATACAAGACTGCTTTCACTACACCATGGGGTACATTTGCATACTGCAGGATGTTGTTTGGTTTAATCAATCCTGGTGGTACTTTCCAAAGAGCAATGGACCTTGCTTTCAGAGATGAAATGGGGAAGTTCATTGTGGTGTACCTTGATGACTTGACCATTTTCTCAAAAAAGCATCAAGATCATGACTATCATTTGCGACAAGTCTTGGAATGGTGTCATCAAAATGGTATTTCTCTTAATCCTAAAAAGTTAGTTTTTGGGGTTATAGAAGGTAAGCTTCTTGGTCACATTGTGTCCAAATAAGGTACCAAAATTGACTCAGAAAGAGTCAAATCTATCCAAAGTCTTACTTTGCCTGCTAGTAAGACTTCAGTTCATTCTTTCTTTAGGAAGGTGAATTTTTTGCGGAGGTTTATTCCAAAGTTCACAGAGAAAACTCATCATATTGTCAATATGATGAAGGTTAAGACCACTTTCCATTGGAGTACGGAAGGTAAAGTAGCTTTCAAGGACATTAAAAGGGCCATAGCCCATGCTTCGGTTTTGGTTTGTCCTGACTACACTAAAGATTTCATAATGTATAGTTATGCTTCAGAGCATACACTTTCAGCGATTCTAGTTCAGTGGAATGAAGAAGGTGTGGAATATTTGATTTCGTTTATGAGTTGCCCACTGAAGGATCATGAACTTAAGTACTCAAATATGGAGAAACATGCTTACGTTGTAGTCAAAGCAGTGAAGCATTTCAGGTTTTACATTCTGAATTCAGATACTGTTGTTTTGGTGCTAGATACAACAGTGAAATCTATCCCGACACAACAAGAATTTGGACCTAAAAGGGGAAATTGGATTGCCAAATTCAAGAATTTGATCTTGATATCAAACCCACAAATCTTGTGCGTGGGAGAGGTTTGTGTCAGTTAATTGCTGATAATGTCCCAAAAGAAACAGGTGATGAAGAGGAAGAGGTTCCAACTATTCTCTTTGTTACTACAACAAATGAGTGGTATTCCAATATCACTTATTTTATCATGTATGGTGAGTGCCCTTCTCATTTATCTTATAAAGAGAAGTGAACTATCAAGCTAAAGGTTGTAAACTATGTCTTGTGGGATAATGATTTGTATAAAAGAAGCCTTGATGGATTTTTTCTCTATTGTGTGGATAAAGCACAACAAAGCACAATTTTAGAGTCTTTTCACAATTTGGCATGTGGAGGATATTTTTCTACACCTATAACAACTCATAAAATTTTATGGGCTAGGTACTATTGGCCTACATTAATTCAAGATGCATACAATTGGGTACGTAGATGTGAACTCTACCAGCAGTTTGTCGGGAAGCCTAAGTTAGCTGCATTACCACTAAAACTAGTTGTGATTGAAGAACCATTTCAGAAATGGGGCATTGACTTCATTGGTACTGTGAATCCACTGTCGAGTATGGGATAGTTTTTTTCTCATTGCAATAGATTACTTCACCAAGTGGGTGGAGGCTATTCTAGTTAAGCATGCTACTTCTGAGGTAGTGTGCAAATTCCTCAAGGAGAATGTCATTTCCTGATTTGGAGTTTTGAACAAAATTGTAGCAGATAATGCTACATGTTTTTCTTCAAATGAGATCACTAGTTTTTGCTTTGAATACGGGATTATTCTTTCTCATTCATCAGACTATTATTTGTAAGGTAATGGTCAGGTAGAATCTAGCAATAAGGATCTAGTTACAATTATCAGGAAACTGGTAGAAGACAATCAAAGAATGTGGCATAAAGCTTTGTTTGATGCTTTATGGGCCGACAGAATTACCCCTAAAAGGGCAATTGGTATGTCACCATTCTAGCTCCTATATGGTTTGAATGTAGAAATACCTATTACTTTGGAATTGCCAGCTTTGAATTTGGTAAAAGTAGTGGAAGATAGAACTTTTGAACGTTTTATTGATAAAAGGATAATGTACCTTTCTAAACTTGAAGAGCAGTGGGTTATGGTAGTAGACCGTATTGCTGAGCATCAAAGCCAGGTCAAGAAACTTTTTGACAAGAAGGCGAAGGCCAGAGAATTTCAAGTTGGGGATCAAGTCTTGTTATGGGATAAGAGGAGAGAGCCAAAAGGAATGCATGGGAAGTTTGATTCCCTATGGAGAGGCACGTTCATCATTCACCAACTTTGTGTGAGAATAGTTTCTTGCTAGAGTACCAAGATGGGACTCCATTCTTACTACCCCATAGTGGACAATATCTAAAGCATTTCACCCTGAAGTATCAGATAAGTTCATTTGTATATTTATATAGTTTTGTGTTTTTCTTTTTTGTTTTTGTTTAGTCTTTTTGTGTCTTTTTGTTTTGGTAGCTTGACTCTATGGCCCAATGTCATGGATGAAGGCACTTAGAGACTGGATCCTTCTCCCTTTGATCATTTCAAAGAACCATCGAAGGAAGTTGCCTAGTAAGAGCCAGCTATTGTCCTCAAAATTAGTTGCGCTCATTTTGTAGGACGACTCCTATGAAACTTGTCCGTTTTGTAACCTACACTCTAAGCTTGCAAATCGAGGCAAGTCTTCTTGGCCTCATGCAAACTCATTTGATGCCTTGGAACAGTGTATGACATTCCCCTCAGTTAATTTTTCAAAATCCATGAAATTAACTAGGTCATAAGCTTGTTAGAATATCAATTTTGACTTTTTAAGGTGTTAGTCATTTTTTAGAGTATACATGTACTGGCGGTCATTTTCACCACTTGTGCATATGTCTTTCTATTTTCCACATGTACTGGCAACCATTTCCACTGCCCATGCAAATGTTTGTGTTGTTTGTCTCACATGCAGGGCTGGCAAAAATCACCGCCCGTGCATGCTGAATAGGTTGTATGTTTGAGCGGGTAAATCGACTGCTCGAGCATTTTTCTTGAGCATCTTAAGATAACTATGTGTTCATTTATGGCATTTGTGCCAATGATAAATGCAGTTATTTAAAACCTTTTAATTATTTTTTGTGGTTATTTTCATTCACACTTGCTTCTAAATGTCCTGTGATAGCCATTGAATCCCTTAGAAGCTGATCTAATCATGTAACTTTTGAGTGAGCGGATTCAATTTTGGTGGTCGTGCCTAGGGTTTTCGTTAGCTCTTATAGGTAGGTTTTTATTTTTCATTTTTTCTTTTATTTTCCTTTAGGGTTTTGCGTGTAATGCAAATGTTTTCTTATGATTCTCATAAATGTTTTTGTTTGGTTTAAAAGTTATTGCCTTTGCATATGTATGAATTGGTTGTTATTTACTATTTCTAAACCCTAGTGATTGTATAGGATGTTTACCATCATTTATTATCGATGATTTTTGTCAATTTTTAAACCTAGATTCTTGTGAATGAATGGATTTTGATTGATGTTCAAAAACTTAGGTTTTTGCTCGTTTAGACCCGATGTATCGACGGTCTTTTCCACCACCGATGCATATGACCCTTAGAAGACCTACCTCATGTAAGGGCAGTGAAATTTGCCACCCCTACTATTGGAAACAAGGTAGATAACTAAGAGGGGGGGTAAATTAGTTATCTTAAATATCTTAACTTTCTTTTCTCCTTTAACAATTAGTGTAGCATCAAAACATATAAGCATACATAATCATGAGAGCAAAAATAAAATCAACACACATAACACAAGTATTTTTACATGGAAAACCCTATTAAGGGAAAAACCATGGGGTGACTAACCCAAGATTGTATTCTTTGTTAAAAGAATAAGAAGTACAAAATGGCACTTGCCAATTAGGGCTCACTACCCAAGCACATTGCTCACAAGAGGCACACTGCCTACAAGAGACTTATTGTCTACAAAGTTTATGGAAGGTAACCACGTGTTTGAACTGATGAGAGGCATCCATATATGCTAAGGTTCAATTCTGGTTAGGCTCAATATACTGATCTAATACACTTCATTCTTCCTTTGCTTTAGTGCTACAGTTCTGTCACATACCAGACTCGTTTTGCTACTTCCACACTTATCTTTGCCTTTCTTCACACACTATATTCTTACACACACACCTTCATACTGTAATCCATCTGGTATATGTATCCGCACTAAGGATTTCAACAACTTTCTAGTAGGCAACCGGAATACTCAAGATATTTGCAAACTACTGATCTGTTAGCTGAATCCATGCTTGATATGTGATGCATATCAAAATCATAGACATTAGAGTCAGCAATCATGTTGGCCAATATTGTATGATCCCTCAAATAGCTTGATCATCATCAATTACTCATCTGGATTGAAGTCTGATACTCTGTCGATTAGTTCTTCCTTAGTTTGCTCTGCCTGTCTAGAACCCAACACTTAGATGCTCATATTTTTTTCCATGTTTTCTCACCGAAGGCTCAATCTCTGGAATATAGTAGTCATGATACTCCTCTTGGCTTGTCCAAGTCCGCAACTTGCTAAGTTACACCATCTGAGAGATCCAGACCTGATTGTCGGACCTTGTTGCATGCTCTATTCTTGCTCATCGGACCTAAACAATCTTCAATCTGTCATCCGGTATAGACATACTATGTGCTGCGGATGTGTGGGATAGACTTTGTTTCCATCAATGACAACAATCATGAAGCCACACAATGTCTCTTGCCAATACCTATGTTGGTAATTTTCCTGGATCGATAGAGGGTTTGCCAGTTCCTATGCACGGGATGATCCGGCCAACAGAAATGGGAGGTTGCGTGAGCTGTCTCCCCTTCACTTCTAGTTTTGCCGCACCAAGGGGGGTATCCCTATTTGCTAAAGATGTAACATTTACTCTCCAAATGATAGAAAGATTTAACTTTGTAATAACAGGCAGAATACTCTCATGTGTGGACCAAGATTTGTGTGATAAATCACAAGGTTGGCAACGTTCTTGGACATATTTGTCTGGTCAGGTATGAGAGTATGCCGGGGTTCCTAATCCTACTCCTACAACTAACAGGTTAAAATTATGGAAAGATGGATATGATGATTTGGGTGCAAGACAGGGGTTTTGGGTCATAATTACTAACCCAGGAGCAGACCGGTGCCTATCTCAGGGCAAGGAGTCAACTAGACATATGCAACAGATGGTTTACAACTAGCATTCAAGTTTTAAGGGGTTGGATTGATGCTTGCCTTACAAACATCACCCAAGAATGGGTATTTAGCTGCCTCTACTTACAGATATCCCTGTTGACAAACAACCTTCTCCATGCTTAACCTAAAACAATTTAATCCACTCCTTGAATGGAAGTCAGAGATGAAGCATGTGATACAAAAACTTATACCCTAGAATTTGAGAAACCCTTAGCAGCCAAATTCAAAAGAAGGAAATGCATGCAGTGAAGGAGACAAATAGATAAACACATGCATAAGAGCATTTTTCATCTATATCAACATGAAACTGAACATACGTGCAAAATACATTCATGATGCAACTCATAAACTCCAGAATGAGATAAAACAACCCAGGATCATGCCCTGTTCTTCATTATTTACACAAAAATGCCCAGGCTTCAACCACTAAAAATGAGTAACACAGTCCTCCTTATACAACAAGGAAGTGTACTCAACACATTAATTACAAGGCAAATAAAAAATTCACTAGATACATTGCATTGTGAGAAATGGCGCTCAAAATTGAATGCAGCCGGGAAGCAGAGGAAGAGAGCAGGTGGGCTCAGGATCTGAGCCGCCGCTCAAAGACTTGCATCTTAAAAAAGGTGGTTGACCTGTCCATCATCGACCCATACCGCTGCATTTCTGCCATTAATGCCTCAGCTACCCATAGCCTCTTCTGGAATGTAGTAATATCGTGCCTCTATTATTTTCACGCTTAAAAAAAAGTGGCCACATACAAAGAAAACCTTCACCACAGCGAAATTGAAAGATAGCCGTCGATTTTGATTCCATCGCTGAGATAAACGGCTCCAAAACACCTTTGAAAAGTCGCGAACCAATGAAAACATGCCACGTAGGCACTTCATGCTCCTATCACTGACTTTTTCACCTTCATCATTTTGCCACTTTCGCCCTTGTATATGCAAAGAACATATGCATATACAATTGCCACTGTTCTCCTTTTGAAAATCCTTTGTATATTGAAAATGCATATACATGCAACAGTTTAATATACAAGGTGGACCCCAAAATATTATGATGTAGATTGGAAACTTATTCGGGCCCGGCTTGCAACTTGACCTTTGTATCTTCACTTGTATATCAGCACATATAAGTGCCCAATATATATGCAGCGGACCCAAAATATTATTAACTTCATCTGATTTATCCCTCGGGTCTGGAATGTATGTCCTCTTTTTGTATATCGGCCTGTATATGCAAACATACAAATCCCCTAACATACAAGCAAGGAATCTTTTAGGATATGCGATATAGATTCCCTCTTGCATGTCGCCAATGTATGTCAAACATACATTCAACCTTGTATCTACCTCTCCTATATGCCGAATATACAAACCTGTTTGTATATGCCTGCAGGCCCTACCACATGTATCTCCCGCTGCTTTGTATGTTGCCGAATATACAAGGCCCCATGTATCTTTTCATTGTATGTGCTGGTGATGAACCTTTACACTGTAGCAGATGTATATCGGGCCTCCTTGTATATTTCACTTTGTATATTTCCTCTGCATACAAACAGCGAATCTTTCCTGGAATATGCCTGCAATGTATATTTTTTGCTTGTATCTCCAACACTGTAGTAAATGCATCTGTGCCCTTGTATATTTTTCAATGCACCATTACATACAACCCGATATACAAAGTGGGAATATTCTCAGGAATCTGTGAAAGATTCCCCCTTTGTATATGCACATTTAGAGCCTGATATGCACTCAGAAATGCATCTAACTAATTTTTTCAAAGGGCGCTGGGGATTTTACACCTGCCAATGCATACTTTAACCTGTATGAATATACAAACACCTTTGTATGTATAAAGTCACATGCATATGACTGATTTTTTGCATTTTTTAGCACTACGGAGGTCAAAAGAGACATAACTTTTTGGATTTTTTGGGAAAGAACCTGCATATTTGAATGCTTGAAACCTGAATACTTATGTAGGCACCACCAACAGCTCGAGCCTAAAACCCTAAACATAAATGATTACCAACAACCTACATGAAACATGTTTGCCTAATATGCGTTAGCGGTAAAAAATATTGCCGATAAATGTGTTTTGTCTTTGGCTTTACCCAGATGCAGGAGCAGCTAAAATTGCCACCTCTACATGAAAATATTGAATATCTAACATATACATGCAAAAGTGGTGGAAATAACCTCTTTTACATGTGTTAAAGAGGTTTCCACATATAGATGCTAAAGCGGTCAAAATGATCAACTTGGCATCCAAGTTTTATTCTTCCATTATGTATAAGTGGTAAAATCAACCGCCTATGCACAAAAACAAAACTTGCAATTTACCTTCATGTATGGGCGGTCAAAATGACCGCCCCTACATGAAAAATATGAGTTTGTCCCTACATGCAGGAGCGCTCATTTTGGCCACCCATGCATGTCATCTTGAAAATTTTCCTAACACTAAATTTTTTTGCCTAATGATACCTATAGCCCGCTTTCACCAAATTTCTTGACTTGTGCACTCTTAAGCCCTTTTAAGCATGTTCTTATGTTCATGATCATTAGATCACAATATCCCTAATTTGCCTATTTTTCTACTAATTGCGAGATCATGAACTTTTGTAGTTTCATCAAGCTGTGATTGACACATATCCAGTTTTCTTCTCAAAGCTGATGTCAGAGCCATCTCCATCAAAGGCCAAGATTGTGAAGTATAAGTACCAAGGGGTTTTCCTCATTACTTCATTGCAATCCAATGTGGATGAGATCAAAGACACACAGATAGGGCATGTAGACATGGCTGAATTCATGGAAAGGTTGAAACAGTCTAATCCTCCTCGCTACATGCAAAAGATTGTTGAGAGTAATATACACCTGGTAGCATCTTTTCCTATCGCTGCACGTAACCTAGAATTTGTTCTCCAAGTTGCAAGCCACTATAATAGGGATACTACGATTGTGTTTGATTCTCAAGGGAATGTAATCATGAGATTAGATGCAGAGTTTCTTGACAAGATTTTCATGTGTCCACCTATAGTAAATGTTGGACAAATAGATTTTGCTCGAGTTCAGAAGGATTTTGAGACTGGTGTAGAATCTGCAAAGAGGCATATCAATAGTAAGTGGCTAAAGACTCCTAGGAGTAATTTGTCTAGATGGCCTAAGGAGCTCCCAAGAAGTGATTTTATGGAAGAGGTGAGTGATTTGATCACATTGCTGAGTAGAATCAGATGTGTTCCTTCCTCATCCAAATTTCATGAATGGATGTATACATATATCAGGGTGATTCTTAAAGGACAACAGAAGATCTTTGGGGAGAGAAAATCAGCAATGCTCTACATGATCAATTGATCAAGGTCAATACAACTTTTAAGTTCTATATAACTTCATATCTGGTATAGGCTGCTACAAGTATGAGGAGTTTTCCAAGTCTAACTCAAAATGGTGATCGGAGGTTAGTTCCAATTTTTCAATACTATCCACATATTACTCTCAAAGGGTCAATTCATCATTTTTGTAGGGTGAATGATGCCTTCTTTTCAGTGTTTATGTGCTTATGGGACAGTGACCTTGAATAGAAAAGAGTATCAGATGAGGCTTGGGAAGTGGTCAATTCGTTTGGTTGTTTGTTTCTCCAATTTCCAACTTTCACTTATTTAAGAGTTGGATATTATCCTGGATATCCATACATGCTTCCATGATATCCTAGCGATAAGTTTGTTCTGATGGAATTATGTAGACAATTGATTGTTGTGCATAATAAACAGATGGAATTGAAGAAGCCACGAAATAAGTTTCTGGTGGAAATTGGTAAGTAATCAGTGCAATCAGCTACTAAGGCTAAGGCCGTTGAATCAGAGATGCAGCTAGTGATGATGAAATAGTTCAAGAAAAGAGATCACTTTGATTTCTGAAGGGTACAAGACAAGATCAAAAGAAAGGTAGTGTTTCATGTTCCTATGGTTGACGATATTTGGGTTGATCTAAGAACCCAGAATGAGATAAGAAAACTAGATTATTGTAGGTTACACCTAAGTCAGATAGAGGAACTGGGATTAGCTAATGTTCTAGAAGGTATGGAAGATGAAGGTGATGTTCTAGATCCCAAGTATAACATCAACAATATTGAAGCTTCAGCTTTGCTAGAAATCAAATGGTTGATGAAAGAAAAAATTTCTATCAGGAAGAGATTTCAACCTATACTAGCTAACACCAATATATGGTTGCAAAGCAAAGGTCTTAGTTTGAAAGAGTTCCTCACTGGATCTGAGACAGAGATTCAGGAGCAAACTAGAAAGAAGGTAGAAAACATAACTAAAAATAAAAGTGATGTTATGTCTTCTTCTAAGTGGTCCAAACCAAAGATCAAGTTTGTCTCTAAAGAAGGGAAGGCAAAAGAGATTGCATGAACTTCTACTACTACAGATTCAGGTGCCGAAGAAGCAAATGTTGATAAAATGGAGGTTGAAAATACTGAGATATAACAACAAAATGTTGAGGAACTTGATATTGAGCAGGTGGAAATGGGTGAGAAACCTGATGAGGAAGGTAATAAAGAACAAGAAAAAGAGAAAGATGTGGAATAGGAACAACTTGGTGGCTCATTAAAATCTCCTCAGAAAGATCTTTCACAAGGGCCAGAAGTTTCTACAGCCTTACCTTAGGTTTCTGTCTTTGATAATCCTCCAATAGTTTCTAATGTTCCTGTTTCCTCTATTGTCATTGTATCTTCTGATAATACTCCTCCTTCTGTGAAAACAAGTTTTGGAACTATTTTTGATTCTACCAGTTCTATTCCTAGTCTATCTTCTCTCTCTTTTGATATTGGGGAACAAACTAATCTAGATCATTTACTTGATGGTTTAGAGAAAAATGTTGATACAGGTACAATTTTCACCAACACCTCTCCTATTGTCACTATAACATGTGTTAGCATGGATCCCGCTAAGCAGGTAGTTGACTCTTCTCCAAATGTTAGTACTCCAACACTACCCCCATGGTTGTCTTCTTATACACTGAAGAGGAAAAAGCAGGCTATTTCACCAGATGATATTGACATTTTGAAATTGTTGCCTGCTAAACCAAAAACTTAGAAGAAGAAGCCTAAAACTATTTCTAGGCTAATTGATGAAAAAGGAGTCAGGTATGTAGAAATTGCTAACCCACCGGATGATGCTACTACATATACCTTTGATGTGAATGATTATATTTTTTCCAGAGTTGAGTTAGGTAAGCGGAATCATGAAGGCATCAAGTTAGATTTTCAAGCCACAACAAGCTTATTTCTTGTAAAATTTGACAAGGTAAAGAAGGAAAAAGAACAATACAAAGTAAAGGCTAAGCAGCTTGTTTCCATCCTTCAAAAGATAGTGAAATCATCAGAAATTGTGGAACCCATGGTAGTAACTGTAGAAGATCCTTTGATCCAAAAGGTTGAAAAAGTACAAGCCAGAGGAAAAGTGGTTGGTGATATTCTGGAACGGTTGTTGGTACAGGGTAGAGTTCTCCTGAAGACCACAGCGGAGAGAAAGGAAAAAATGGAAAAAGCAAAATTTGAGCTAGATAATATTGTTGATTCATTATCTCAAGAACTTCAAGATCAAGAAGATAATTTAGAGGAATGGATTGAGATGAAGAAAATCAAGATAAATAATTTGATTGCTATTGGTGTCATTTCAAACTAAGAGTCTTATCTCAAGACCAACGAATGTCTGACTCATTGCATCAATGTGATAAGAGGCTTACTTGATGATTTGTGCCAAGTACAAGAAAACAATGAAGATAGTGATGTCTCACTTTTACACAGGTTAGAGGAACTACCATGCACTATAATAGGTGAAGATCACAAGTTTCTCTCTGCAGAGGAGATGATTGATGCTTTTGAGAAAATGGTTCAGCAGAAGTTTGAAGATGAAGTGCTTACAGTGGTTTCAATGGATAGTCTTTATGATCATCATTCAGCCTTTGAAAATCTATAGGATAATCTTGAAAAACATGAGAAGGTGATAAAGGTGGTCAAGGATGTAGTTCTTAGGGACAGTTGGGCCTGATGTATATGAGATGGCAGCAGTACGGACTATGTACCAAAGTTTTTTGAAAAAGAATGATGGTGGCAGCTAAAATTCTTTTTCATTTTTGTATATGCAATTTGTATTTTGTTTTAGACATATTCACATGTATTTTCCCAAAATGTAATTACATGTGAGACAAAAGAAGTCACAAGTCAAATAGGACTCTTTTGTTGAATAAGTCAAAGTAGTTATAGATTTCCTATTTTTGCTATAGGCTCCTCTCTATAAATAAAGAGGGCCTCTTTTGTAATATTTATCTTTTGACTATTGAAGCGAAGCATTGCCATTTTGAAGAGCAATTTGAGACTTTGAGCTTATTTTGTAAATTAGTTTTCAAGCAATATAAAGAAGCAAGTTGGCATCCAATCTTTGTCTTGGAGCAAGTTTGTGAATGTTATAGAATTGTTCTTATGTCCTTTCTATCACATGATCTTATATGAATGTTTGAATTGTGAGTGTGAATATCAAGTGTTTGGGAGGTGATTCAAATCAGAATTTGTAGACTTTGTGCTACTATTCCATATTTGAGATTAGAGTTTAAGTTTGTGAATGAAAAGTAATTTGAAAACTTTGGGCTGCAAATTATTGTTCATGATCGTGTCATTTTACCTTAGCGTATAGTGAAAACTTTGAGCTGCACTCTATTATGAAATCTTTCATTTTCAATCAGCATAAGAATCAATGAGAAACTTTGTGTTTTCGTAGGTTTCTTGGTTATCAACACAAGTAGGTACTTTTCAAATAGTAAATTGTTTTGAGTTTTGTATTGAACATTGTAAACATCATTTCTAAAAAAGAGAAATGGATGATATGAAATCACCGCAAAGTTAGTTTTATTGTAAATAGGTTTGAAATAGTTAGGAAAGGGAACCTCCCCTTGCAGAGAGGAGAGAAATTTCTCATCATAGCTATGGTGATATAACCATTTTTCCGTTAGTTAGTTAATGACAAAATATTCACCCAACAAATATTAACTAATAGTTTATAGGTGAAATTTTTCTACTGCTCTGATAATCACACTCTTAATAAACTAGTACTTGCACCCTTAGGAGGTGTAATTGATGTGCCAATAGGAAAATTACGAGGACAAGAAAATACTTGGTGTGGATATGTTTTTTAATCAACTCCATTAAAATTTAGATATGTATAACTTTGAGATGTTTTTTGAATTGGTTAGTAAGAGAAGAAAGTTGAGTTTCTTTGATTCAGTCATTCAAGGTAGCGAGTTCTATCTTTCTTAGTGATGGATAGAAGATTTACTAGAGTAACAATTGGACATTTTCCTAACATTACTCTCTAGTATAATGAGCCATCTACGAACTAACTTTATTTAAAGGATTATAATGATAATAATACTTCTTAAATAAATTTGTTAAGGAAAAATAATTTTCCTTATGTTAAATCTAATCCAATTAAATAAATACACCCAAATAAGGTCTATACTAACCTAGATTAATAAATGACAACTTGGAATGATAAAGCGTGTAAAACAATGCTATTTTAGGAAATTTAATGGGAAGGATATAACACTTATTTGTAGTAGTTATAATGAAGAATAAAAACTTGATGTAGCCTAGAATTCAATCACCTTTATATTAAAAATGGATTATGTTTGTATGCTAATTTATTTGCCTTGAACTCAGAAAAATAACTAAATATTGTGTAGGTCAAATTTGTGTCATGTGAGATCAATCTTGCCTATCATAAAAATGTCCTAATGAGTGTAAGTGATCTAAATCTTGTAGGAATGATCCTACTAACTATAGACTATTGTGTCTTAGTTTGTCACTTCCTATCTTTGATATTTGCTTTGCACATAAGAACTAGTGATATTAAAATACCTTGAGTAAATCACTAGATTCAAAGGGTCATGTTCCCTAGGTCACCTCCCATGATTAGACTACTTCACAATCATGAAATAATATTGTTGGTCCAACAAGCTTAGGCACATAGATGTCCTATATGAATTTTAATGCAAATTTCTATTCCATTAGGTGGCACAAATTAGAATATTCCTCTAGTGATTCTTCCTTAGGCACTTAAAATATGCAAATGACATTTGGAGCCCAACTTTGAACAAGATTACACCATTTGTTGATAGGTAATTATATTAAGACATTCCATGAAGATGGGCCTAAAACTAAATGGGAATTGGTATGGGTCTATAAATTTCACCATTACAAAATTACATAGATTAATTAAACAATTGTCTCATAGAAATTAATCCCTACCATTGAAACATGTCTTAGAAAAGTAGAGTTAATAACAATTATTGCATAGTATATAGTCCCTATCATAAGACATTTGAAAATTAGACTATGTAAATTTTACTATAGAACAAAAACATATAGTAATGAAGATGAAATAAAATATCCTAGCCTAGTTATATTTATTTTTTGAAAAACCTGTTAGAGGGAAGAGTGTAGCTTCAAGTAATTGGGAAGACTGCAGTAAGACCCATTATTGAAGGCCTGGGGGAGTCATCTTGAAGGGGAGTAAAATGGCAAAAGTGTACTAGTGGAAGTAGCAAAAACCATTATTCAAGCTTAGTAAAGCAAGTAAGTTCATCTAACTTTGTTAACAATGGAAAGTAGAAGGTCAATGGAAGCTAGTTCATCTAGGGCTATTCCTATTAATGATTTCTATAAGGAAAAATAAGTTCTTGTAGACTCTCATGGAAATTTGAAATTTCCAAAAGTTAGTATATGTGATTTGAACCTTGAAAAAGGTCTTAAAGCTAGGACCATAACTATAGTAAGGAAATATAAATTTAATCTTCAAGTAAAATGTGTAGGAATTATACCTATATATCTACCTTTTATCATCCCAAAAGATGTTGCTTGGTGGAAAGAAAATAAAAAATTTCATGTACATTTTTCGTATGTAGATTTAATTGTTCATCCACAGTTCAAATATGATATAGAATCATAATATTTTTCTACATTGATAGACACTAGGTGTCAAATATGGGAACAAGGCAGTTGTTTCTCGATTCAGAGGAAAATTGACACAGGATGTAATCTATAAAGACATGCCTAATTTCATAATATCATTAGAAGACCAACATATTTGTTAAGCTCTTTATCTTTTATTAAAAATCAAGGGTGTAGATTTAGCACTAGGATTTATTTATTCCATAGTAGGAGGAAGATGCATATATAGACTACTCAATACTATATTCCCACTTACTAATTTCCCAACTAGTGTATCTTAGCTTGAAGGAAATTCTACCTTAACAACTTATGGCCATCATATTGGCCATACTAGTTTTGAAATAGGTTTCCCCATAGAAGAAAAGATTATTCAAAGGGAAACACCTAGATTCCATAATTTAGATGTACCTCATTGCCCTTTATTATCTCCTACTCCTTGATTTCAAGGGAGAAGAATTTCAATTATAGATTTATTAACAGTTCTAGATTAGACCCTCACTAATAAAGTTATAGGGGAAGAGCCACCCATTAGAAGTTTTACAATACCCACTAGAACCTAATCTATGACCAAACCAAATTACCAATCATCTCTTATAGCTAACACAAATAATAAACATTTCATGGATTACTTCCTTAGAGAATCCAATTCCAATAGTTTGCCTAGATGACAACCCTCTGTAAATCCATATCCATCTAGAGCCTTAATGGCAACAATTTTAGATCTAAGAAACAATCCTCAGCTAATGGATACATTGGCTAGGGAACTAAGTTTCAAGATTGCACTCACTCCTATGGAGGAACAAGAAGGAGAAGTTAAATTAGATAGATCAAAATTAGGGTTTAGGGTTGAAATTAGATATGATAAAAGAAAGATTACCAAGAAAAGATCAAGAAAAAGAAACACATTTTTATCTAGAGATGGATTGCAAATCAGAACATCTAGTTAGTTATGAACTAGGTAGATGGCCAACCCCACAATCACTCATAGTCCTTAATAAAGATTCAAAGTTATGGCATAGATATGAATGCAAAATTCATGTTAAGGTAGGCAAACAACATAAAAATTTAAAATGATCTCAAAGAAATTGGCTTGCCTAGTGGCAAATTTTGGCCCAGGAGAATTTAGATGATAAGGCTATAGATATTTCCATTACTCTCGAGAATACTTAGAATATTCAACATAAGATTCATACTATAGAAAACTATAGTAATAATACCTATTCTAAGATAGCAATCATGATTCACAACCACAAAACAATAGATACAAGAATCAATCAAATACAAAGTACTCAAGCCATAATAGAATCCAAATTGATCAAGTCCATCAAAACTAGATGAATAATCACCAAAAGATAGAACAAGAGATTGGTGATAATAAGGCACTAGCAGATAGAGTGTCAAAGAAGCTCAATAAGATAAGCTATTATGTCAAGAAGATTAGAGTTGCATAAGCTGAAAAAGATAGCTCTGAAGAAGAAAAAAAAGTAATAATACCTTCAGAAAAAAATAAAGATAATTCTTGGAACCAAAAAAGGAAAAGGCACCTACTTCATCTCAAAGATTAAATACAGTTTAATTATTCAAATAATTCAAGATAAAAGTTGTAGTTGAACAAAATAAGGATTAGCTTGAAGAAATAGGGATTGAAGAAAAATATTTGAGGCTATATATGTTGAACATGAATGTTTAGAATAGAAAACTAGGAACCCCATGACAAAATAAACAATGATGATTCTTTTGACTTAGAAATGGAGGAAGCATTAGAATAAAATGTAAGTCTTGAACATATGAGATCAATGTCATCCAATGGGTTCATATTAAGCATTGAAAAGTATTGGTTCCATATGATGTTATTTGAACATAGCATGATAATTTGAAAAACATATTTGAAAGAAAAACATCATGGTCCAATGCTTAAAAAGTTAATAATGTTGTTAGACTATTTTTAGGAAAGGTTAGTATTGGTGGGATGGTCTTCTCGACAATGCCTCAAGAGATGCACAAGGTAGAGTAGACCTGAAGGTCTAAGAAGAAATGATATTGTAGATGCAGGATTACTCCAATTAAAATATGAAATGTTAGAAGAATTTTGCATGAATAGAGGCAGTAAGGTAAAAGAAGCTAGAATTATTATATATAGTCTAAAGCTATGTGATGGGAAATTTAATGAGTATTGTTTATTATATGAGAAATTTGCCTATCAAGCTAGATTGTAAAATGATCCAACAATAAAAAGGCATTTCTTAGCTTCACTATCTTAAAGGATATGAGAATGTACAAAATATTATTTAGAGAAAAAAGTTTTGATATGGAACATGTTTCTTTTTTATAAATCAAAAAAACTATCTTGTACAAGATCAAAGCTCAATATTTTCTCAAGACAACCTCTAATAATCTTACATATTACACTTCTTCATTTAATCTCAGAATGGTCTATAAAAACACTCCTATTGGAAAATATTAGGGATGTAGTGAGAATCAAGGACGCTCATGTAAATCATGACATCATAGTCCACCAAGAAGATATCAAAGGCATAAGAAACATAAATCTTTTGAGAATGAAACTACATATAGTGGTAGCACAAGCTTTAATCATAAGAAATATAAAGTCCACCTAATATACAAGATAAATTTCAAGAGAAAAGGCTATAAACCTCCTTTTAATGTTCTCAAGAAAAGAATATCTCCTAGAAAAAATCTTGCACATGTCAAATGTTACATTTTCAATGGCCTTATAAATGCCAAAAAATGTCTATAGGAAAAATTATAATTTTCCTACTAAAGCCTTTTTTCAATCACAAGTAGTAGGATAGTGGGGAATTCTCATAATAGAAAAAGCATTAGAAAAGATAAAAGAACAATATTTTGAGCTTGTTGAAATTATTGAACCATTTGGCATGATCAAAAAGAAAATGGGCAAATATACAAAGAATTCTTCTTCAAAAAGGGAATTGTTTGATGATGAAGATATTATTAGTAGAGATAAAGATCATGATAGAAGAAAATAATTACCCTTATAAGGATGCATCCACAAGAGAAGAAAGAAGAGAAGGCAAAAAACATGTAAAAATGATAGCTAGTCTAACAAAAGAAAAAGATTAGTTGAAGAAAGAAGTAAAATAATAAGCAAATTTAGGATATATGGAGCCATCAAGGAGAATAGGAAAAGTAAAAAGTTCAGACAAAAGATTTAGCAAAAGGTTATAATCAGTTGACTATGACCCAACTATAGTCTTGATCAAAAAAATAGAAATGCTACTAGAAGATAGCGTTAGGATCAAGAGGTTGATGACAAATCACCATAAATAGATGACAAATATTCAAAAGCCTATTAGCAAAATAGAAGAAATTATGTTCAAAGCTAATAATAAATAAGATACTTCTGAATTAGACCATAGTGAAGAATCACAAGAAGTTTCTAAAGTTTCTTTAGCAATATATTTTGTAAATAATTGTACATGCATTAGAATTGGATTTAGTTTTCATGATTACAAGCTTCTAGAATTTGATGCTTTTGTGGACTTAAGATCAACAAGATCTTTTTCTAAACAAAGGCTATTCCAAGATAAGCTTTGAAGATTGATAGATGTGCACAAGACATTCATATCAAGATCAATGGTAAAAACTTTCACCATAGATCTAGAATTAAATGAGATGGATAATGATGTTTTGATTGGACATACTTTCTTAACAAAGTATGAAGCATTTATTTTAACAAAAAATCACATACCTTTGAGAAATAATGCGGAGTAAGTGAAGATTCCTATTCTCAAGTTTTCCAACCATCATCTAGAGAAGGAGTGAACTAAAGAAATCCAAGAACATCATAACATTCTTCAGTAGGAAAAAGAGATAACAAAAAATAAAGTGAAGATAAATATGAAGATGAAAGGTTTTGTTAGATCAAAGAAAGATTTGAGAAATAATGTTGTAGTATGAATCCTTTTGAGTTTTGGATAGAAGACCAGAAAGATTGTGAGATAAAATTATGACCAGAATGTTCGTACATAATTTCTCATTAGACAACCTACCTGCTCATCCATATAGAAGTTAAAGAACTAGACCAACATCACAAAAAGCTCATTGTAGGAGGATTCATCAAAACAAGCAAGAGTCCATTTTCATGCTCAACTTTCCTTGTCAACAAAAGAGTTGAAAGAGAATGAGGACAAAAAAGGTTTTGCATAAACTACAAAACTTTTAATGCTATATATTACCATTTAAGTATCCTATTCATTTTAGTTCTGATCTCATCAAAAGAGTTGCTGCCAAAAAGGTATTTTCAAAGTTTGATTGCAAATCAAGATTTTGGTAGATAAAGGAAAAGGAAGAAGATAAGTATAAAACTACATAAATTTCAATTCCTTAGGGACTATATGAATGGAATGTAATTTCATTTGGCCTTTGCACAACACCAACATATTTTAAGAAAAGGATGGATCAAGTATTAAAACATTAGAAAGATTTATGTGTTGTATATATTAATTGACATTATTATTCTTCTAAATCAACTGATGAGCACGTACAACATCTAGCACAATTGTTTCAAGCCATCAATAAAAATAGAATTTATTTATCTACAAAGAAAATGGTGTAGGGTGCAAAAATATTGAATTCCTAGGACTGCATTTCGAGCAGGGAAAAGTTAGAATTCAACATTATATTCTACAAAGAATTTAAGAGTTTCTAGATGGTCTTTAGGATAAAAAGTAGATTCAATGATTTCTTGGTTGTTTAAATTATGTGTCTCCATTCTATTAAGACCTAACTAAATCAAGGAAAAGAATCTATGAAGTCTTAAAAGAAAAAGGTAATCCTTGGGGTGATTCAATGATAGAAGTAGTCCAAAAAATTAAGAAGAGATGCTCTAGCTTTCCAACCTTGCAAATACCTCAATTAGGTATTCCTTTGGTATTATATATAGATGCTTCAAATACTACATGGTTAGTATTCTTAACTTAAGAATTCTCTGATGGAAAGAAAGAAGTTTGTGGTTATAGATCATGAACCTTCTTAAAAGTTGAATCTAGATATCACATTTATGAGAAATAAATTCTTGTAGTTAAAAGAGGCATTGAAAAATTCAAAATATATCTAAAGCTTGAATACTTCACAGTAAGAACAAATGGTCAGGCTATGAGAGATCTACTCATAAGAAAACCCAACAAAGATTTAACTCAAGGAAGAATTGCAAGATGGTATTTTGAATTTTTGAGCTATGAATTTACAATAGAATGGGTAAAAGAGGAAAATAATCACTCTAACCTGACTGTTTGACCAGAGAATTGATAGGAGCAATAATAATCCTAGAACTAGACATAGATCCTTTATTACTAGCATAAATTTTAGTACCTATTTTGGATTCTTACATCTTAGACAAATGGATAGATGAAATTATGAGTTTTATTTGAGATTGTTGGGATTACATGCATATTGATTTTGAAGAAACACTGTAATGCCCCTCGCTTTTGCTTGTGATAGATGTTATTTTCATGTTTCCTATGATAGTTCTGGTAGAGACGATAGTCTTATAGTGCATGTTTACAGTTTCAAGATATTTTGACTTCTATGTTATGGTTTATGCTCTCCTTGATCTTGATGGACACTTTTTTATTATGCGAACTGATTATGGATCTATGTTAAGATGATACTTGATTACTTGTACCTTGTGCTTTCACAGTTCGATGGAGATGATTATAGATTAATGTTATTTTAGGTTTAATGTGTTATTTGATCATGATTATGATGTATAACTGGTAATGAATGTAGTTATCTAATGATGTGTTTACATGAACGGAACAGTGTTGCATTACTCGTGTCTGAGTACCCTGCCACGCTGCGACTTCTGTTCAATGTGTCGGTGATTACATGATTATATATGGATATATGCACAACCTTGTTGTTTGTTGCAGGATGCAGGTACCGGACATCGACTCCACCTGAACTATCAGGTCTGAGCGTACCCTAGCCAATGGAATTGTGGATTGGAGTTGACATGAGGTTCCCTATTTAGTTAACATCCTCAAGGAGGATGAGTTTCCAGTGTTGTACCCTGTTGTCACCGTCAGTGGGACTGATGTCGTCATTTTTTCGTCATGTCTTGTGGCTTCACTTGGGGTCAGGTATCATCTTGTAAGTTAGGGTATAACCAATTTAAGTGTCAAATTATGCATGGTTAGTATTTCATTAAAATAAGGTGAAAATCAAGCTAACGTGATATAAACAGGTGCTATGGGAATTATGTGTTGTGATTATGTAAAAATGATTTAAATTGTGTGGTAATTGGTAAAATTAACCAGAATTAGTAAATAAATAAATTAATTAGATAAATGTTTAAACGAATATTAAATTGCAATTGTAAGCGAATTAAATTAAACAGATAACAAAATGCATATGTAAAAGTGAATAAACAACTACATTATTGATAAAGTAAATTTATAATAACAATGATATTATCCCAAGGTTAAAAAAAAAAAAAAATCTATCTAAGGTTGTCGCTTAACACCACATATTCATTATTTTGGGATGAGCAAACCTAATGCCGTGTGCTGGCAATTACAAATTGGAGGTTAGGAATTTTTTTTATATGGTTGAACTTTTGAACATTTCAAGATGGTGGGTTGTGGAAAAAAAAGGAGAGCCATGCCTCCTGCACTTATCGGAGGAGCTCAGTCCTTGTTCCAAGAAAGTGGGTGGTTGAAAATGCAGGCCTGTCTCCTGCATTTATTGGGGGAGTTAAGTCCTAGTTGAAGGGAGAAGGATTTCTGGAAGAACGGAGAGAGGGGTGAAAAGAAGGCAGGAACAGTAATCTGGGAAAAGAGCATTTTGAATTCAGGTATGTATCTGATTGTTTTATTTTTATGACTCTGTCCTGAGAATCACTTGCTTAAAGTTTTTGGTCATGGGTGATTCTACTTTAAGTTATTCTGTGTAGTATACTGAGTTGCCTCACATGTTTTCATTACCAATCCCTTCTTTTAAGTGTGTTAACTTGGCATTCATGTTGAACCTTACCCAAAAGGAATTTTCTTTTTATTATAATCTGCTTCTGCATACTCGTTTATCAGGGTATTGTACCATTGCAACAGTTCATATCGCTTTCCTTTGTGACCATTTCAATAGAATTCTTTTGTTCAAATTATGCAAATATTCTAGGGTTTCGGTTGACAACTCTCTAGCTGTTCTGTGTTTCTATATAGTGTTAACCTGAGCATTTCAATTATATAAATTTCTTAAAATGTTAAATAGCCAAGTTTTGTGTTGACGGCACTGGTAAACTTCTGGCTATGAGAGCAAACCTAAGTATTTGTTTTTTTTTTAGAATGATTTTTATTACCTTTCACCAAATATATTTCGTACGTTGCCAGCGAGCCTTTCATTCCTGAGATTACTTTTTTTTCTTGTATTTTGGTTGGGTAATGAATTTCCCCAGTGTTTACCGCCTATCCGAGTTACCACTTAGCTATTGGCTTTAGTCTCGCTGCACGCGTATCATTAAGCGATCACGCCGTTTTAAGTTACTATTTTGGCTCAAGTGGTGGTAAGTTGGCTATGGTCGCAAATTATCTCCTAACTTGTTAGATATGATTGTTAAAATCCCAACCTTGGCCTCAACGAATTGTATCGATAAATCTACATTCTAGAAATATTGGGGGCAACTTTAGGTGAGCGATTATTAGATACTGCTAAACCTGGAATGTGTTTCCTTTTCACTGGCTGTTCACTATTTGCCTTGCAGTTCTCATACTGACTAGATTAATGCCCTTGGGTTTTAGGCAGAAATCCACACCATGCCCCGTGAGTTCTAATTCGTCGTAGTTGCTTAGAAGATTCTAACCTTTTTCTTTTTGGCGAATACAGTCTTGTAAATTTTTGTGTTTTTTTTTTTGATACCTTTTTGCTCATTCGCATAAACAAACTTAACAAAAAAAATGATGATTCAATATAGGTCTAATGCCTATCACTGTATCCATCGTGTGCCTTCTACAGTTTTGCGCTGCCATTTTGTGACTTTTTCTCAACCAACAGCAAACGTATTGCTTTTTGCCTTTGGCACTTTGCCGCAAAAGTCTTATGCTTAATGCTAGTTTCACTCTGTCAGTGAACACTTTTCTCTGGGATCTCATCCTTAAACCGTGTATATCTCATGTAAGTATTGTCTTTGCCATTCGTTACAACAATGATTTGCATTTAGCCATCATCATTGGTTAGCATTGCTACATTCTATCCCACAACCCATGCGCCTTTCCAATGCATCTACACTTTATTCTAAGCATTTCCAATTATAACATCTGGAAGAGTTGCCTTCCCTTTTACGCATTGACGGATGCCTTCCACTATTCGTAAGTGACCTCCGGCATTGGCAGAAGGTGTGGAAGTTGGCTTTCTACCTCCCAGATGCACGTGCCTGCAAAACAAATTCATTTTTGGTGTAGACCTTGCATCTGTATTAATACCAGGGTGCTGACCTTTAGTAGTGGGTCGTTCTCCAAACCCGTTTTGTACATATCCTGCACTCGTCACATTCCTCAACTGCCGCTCTACATATTACTCTGAGATTGTGATGAGTAGTGGATGTCTATGATTAACTTTAGGGTTTCCCTTAATAATTTTAGTTAAGGTCCCTCAATATTCTGTAATTAGGGATTTGGTGATGGATACTTATATTAGAGTACTGTTGTTAGTATAGTTATTAGGTAGGCTTTAGTATTTAAGTCATTAGTTGTGGTAAGGTGTTATATAGTTCGCCCCATATGAATGAATTTAAATGGTTATTAGTGAAGGTTACGTGATCAAAATTAGTAGATTATTAATCCATCATGAAATATGGTTGTTATAAATCGTATTGTTTTGACACAATTTCATAATTCTATTAATTTGATTATTTATTACAGTAGATTGTTAACAGAAGTTTAACGTAAATTATTTAATAGCCTTGGATGAAAAATAATTGCTGTCAAGTGATCTGTGAAACATTATTATTATTATTAATATATGGGTCAAAGTGACCTATTTAAAATAAGCTAATGAAAATTAATTGATCAAATTAATAGGTTTATTAAATTTAGTTTGTAATTGGATCATGATAAGGAAAATGATATATGAGATTGAAATAAATGGAAACTCGGTATGGGGAATAGTAGAGTAGATAAATGAATTTAATGAGATATTGAAATCTATCACTCTCCCCTTAAAATGATTTATTAGATTTTTTATTTATATATAGGTAATTGCAATCGTTGTCTTTGAAGAAGTAATTAAAAAAAAAATTGTTCTTTCACCTTTAAGTTAATTAGGTTATTACGAGTTTCAGGGGTTTATTTTGGTTGCAAAAAAAAGATAGGAACCTTCGAAAGACTTGAATTCAAAATCACATTGCAATTATTTGACTTAACCTTGGGTAGGTAAATGATATTTGTGCCTTTGAGAATCAACTAAATAATGGTTTTAATAAATAATTATACTATGTTTAAATATTAAAATAATAGTTTCCTTTGCAAATCAAATATGGAATAATGCTATTAGTAATTTTAGGGTTGGGATTTAATTGTCGTAGTTATCTACCCAATTTACCTGTATTATAGTTTTATAGTTATACATTTAGATGGGTAAATTATAGCTTTACCCTCGTATTTCAATTAAATCTAAGACAAAATTAAGGAGCCCTCAACTGGAAAACAAGTTTATACCAGAGAAATTTAAATATTCCATTACAAGAAGTATAGTTATATTGTGCTATGTCTTACGGGATGTAACTGAATAGTTATATATATATATATATATATATATATATATATATATATATATATATATATATATATGTGGCCAATAATCTTATTACAAGCTATGTGTGAAATTGATAATGTTAGATTATTTAATGGGCATTATTAACTGAAACTTAATATAGTCTATTAGTGTATGTGACAAACATAAATTGTTGTTTAAATGACTTCATGTTGAGTACCATTTGTTTATATGATATGGTCAAGAAACTTGAATCGTGGAAAGTGAATCAGATATGTCATCATGGTCCCTATGTTGTTACATCTACCTGAGTGATTAGTTCCAGAGGCATAGGGTATAACGTTTGTCCTCATGTACATGGTAAGTTGTGAACGCCTCATGGTGTGATAATTAAGTCTTTCATGGATGTTGCAATTATTTACTTGTTTTGAGTATGTTATAGGATATTAGGTTGGTTAAGACCATGGGGTCACTTTGTCATTTGTAAAGAGGAATTGTCTCATGTGTTACTTCATCTGGATGCCATGGATAATGTTTTGAGAGTATGACCTGGTGATTATGCCATGGGTTGCAAGAGGGTTAATGCCTTGCAATATGTATGCAAGTTTATTGTCATGATGTTTTGTGCATGGCTTGATGGATGGGGTTTCCTAGGTGCAGATAGGGGAGTGGCTCCCAATGTGGGGCCGGTGCCCAAAGTGGCTTGTCAGGGTAACCCATTGGGAGTTGATTAATCCAATGATAACTTAATAACAAATTTAGTAGGTTGGGTAGTTCTCACACTAATCAAGGTAATTGAATGCCTTACTCATGCCTGTAGTGCTCGTTCAGGCTAAGGATGAGATGAGAAGGCCATGGTTGGCAAAATCAACTTTCTTGTCCTCATGAAAGGAATTGTTGATTCCGCATGTGTCACCCTATGGGGCCGACGTCTAGTGAGAGACTGTCAGGGTAACCATAGATGGGGGCCGGCACCAAGCGAGAGAGCGTCAGGGTAACCCATGGATGGGGGCCGGCGTCTAGCTAGAGGCTGTCAGGGTAACCCATGTTAGGACCATGCGATGACACTCTCCTTACTATAGCCTAGCTTTCCCCAGTTGTACTCTCCCCAGTTGCTAAGTGTTTACCTCTGGAAGTACTATTGAGTCATTTGTGATATTGATTGGGATGTTAGAATCATGAGTCGTCTTATAGTCCACTGTCTACCTGACTGCATGTCACAGTGGGAACCTTATGTTAACTCCTAGCTTGGGGGGTGGACCTTAGGGTTCCACATGGTCGGGTGGAAGAGCTTTATCCATTGGTTTTTTTTCTCTTTCTTGCCGTTGTTTGAGAGCGAGGAGGATATACCTTGTGTATCAGACATCAAATCTTGTACCTAGTTATGAAGATAATCATTATGCTCATGTACTAGCCTGTGTATCAGTTGATTTATAATGTATGTATTCAGATGTATTCAGAAGGTGATAATGTATCAATGTATTGATGTACTCTTATGTATGGACCTAAATATGTACATGTTATCTTGATCAAGTTGATTATCTAACTGATGTTAGTTAGTAATGCATGTGAAATATGTTGATTAAATTGTCAAGTAATACAACCATGAGACCTTGGAAGATAAGTTGTTAGTTAATGATGTGCATAGATTTGTTCAACTTTACCTTGTTATTTTATACAAAAAAAATATTTCTGTCTTGCATAGCACAAATGTGTTGTTTTCTAGGGTTATCTTAGCGGGGTATTACAAACACTCCAAGACTTTGGCTTGAAAGAAGCCCCTGTAACAATAAATCCAAAGAATGCTTGGATAGTTCATCTTCATATTACAAGATTTGCAAATTTTTGGTGGCCAAATCATATGAAAAAAAATCTTCTTAAAATGTGTAAATTAGGATTGATAAATAGTTTATCTTTTCATCAGTTTGAGTTTGAAGATTA
This sequence comes from Cunninghamia lanceolata, assembly GCA_027924645.1. Classification (NCBI taxonomy): domain Eukaryota; kingdom Viridiplantae; phylum Streptophyta; class Pinopsida; order Cupressales; family Cupressaceae; genus Cunninghamia; species Cunninghamia lanceolata. The sequence goes on from BSBN01001364.1 coordinate 67,191, forward strand.
TTTTGATTTTGGTATTTAGAACCATAAATGGTAGTTTTCTTTGATAAAATAAATGTTGAATTCTTTGATCATTTCAACCAAAGACTATGAGACATAGAGAAAGGTCATGGACCTATTTCCTTCCAAGGATTGAATTCTATCCACTTGAGTTTTACTAGTTCCCTAAAGTTGAAATTTAGAATTAGTGGGCAATCCTTAAGCTAACACAAGTTGCCAAAATAACAAAATGGGATCACGTGTTGTATGGTATAATTTACATAATTTATTTTAAATTTAGAAGTACATTTGTAGATCATGAAGAAATATATTCACCCATGTGAAAACCTTTTCTGTGTGTCAAAAAAGTTGTGAAGGAAGGATATAGGACTAAATATCTTTTCTGGTCACTTGGCAAAACTATTGAAGACATAGTGGACCCCTCCACTTTATGCTCTTTGTGCGCTATTATTGTACTATGTTTTAGAATAATTTTAAAAGACCATTGGTGTTGCATCTTGTAAAAAGGTTGTTGATCTTCTTACATCCTTTCTATAAATGTGAGTTAGCTATCCTCATTCAACATCTAGGTTTTTTAGAGATTTGGGATAGAGTCTAGTCTAGATGTATGCTCTTATCTTGCACTATATATGATCTTTCTAATCAAAAGTTTGATGTGTTTCAAAATTTGTATAAGTTCTTAACGACTTATTCAAATATTGTTTGATATCTGTATGTACATGTAATGCATGTATTGTTTTTGATTATTATGGTCAAACAGGTTTTGAAGGGGACCCCAAAACCCTTTACAAAAGGTTACAAACATAAATAGTAAGCCTAGCGTCAGGCAACTGAAAGCTACCAGAACAACATAAGCATAGAAAACAAAGAAAAAAGAGATCAGACCAAACTAAACTAATTCATTTTTTTCAAGGTCTCTGCTGCCTCTATTTCTTGTTCATAAAAAAGTCTCATGCATCTTGGCAAAGTCGATCAGTTCCTTCTTTTTAGCTACAAATTGTTTCTTCTTACTCCCCCTTGTGCGGGTAGAGGGTCCACCTGAGTCCTCTGTAACCACCTGTTTACCAGTACCTTTAGTGCCCTCTTCTTTGTCCTGTATTCCCAAGCCTTCGACATTCATGATATCTTCTGCTTTGAAATCTTTGAATTGCTCTTTCTTCAAGTCTTTCAACTTATCAGTCAACATCTTCATCCCATTGAGACTATTCTATATAGTAAGTTTGCTTATGTGCATTATCTTCTCTAAATTGTTATACACCTCCATGACTTTCTCCTCTAGATACTGAATTCTAGTATTAAACTCTTCCCTCATCTTGCCCAGTTCACGATCAATCTCCTCCATTTTCAGAATTGCTTCCCATTTTTTGAAGATCAGAGTATCCTATTCAGTTGTGATGTTGTTTCCTCTCCCCAAGATTTCCTGCATTAGTTTTAACTTAATATTGATTCTATTGATCTCGAGGAAAAACCATTTGGTCATCTTATGCTGAGAATTAACAACATTCTTTACCAGTTCAAACACTTCCTCAACCTGATCTCTGTTTTGGCCTGGGCCAGCATGTCATCAAAATCCTCAGGAAGGTTTCTCGAAGGTCATGGATCTCAGGAAATTTTAGGCCAACTGTAGGGTCAGGGATTTGCATAGTTTTACCTTGAGTTTCTGACTCACTTTCTACTCCCTTCTCAATCGACTATCCTATTTCCCCTGTTTCAAGTTGGTCCCCTGCTTCTGGGAGATGTTAACAATGCCAGGAGCAACCCACTCTTCATCACTTTATTTCTCCAAAATTTTCTTACCCTTCTTCGCAGGAGTGGGGATTTTCCTTCTCACAGGCGTAGCCCTCTTGCCTGTAACCTCTTTGATAGAGGTATCAGAGTCATCACCAGTGTTGGACCCATCAGACCAAGAAATGTTAACTTCTTGTTTTTGGGTTCTTCTCCTCTTCTCTGTAGACTCCACTTCACTTTCCTCCTCTTCTTCTTCTATTCTCCACTCTTCATCATCCAAGTGGGATTCCTCCTCACTAGACACCACACATCCCTTCTTTTTTCCACTATGTTTTTCCTTAGGCCCTTTTTTAGGAATGTTATTTTTCATATGTTCCATGATCAATAGAATGAGACTTTCATGCAAAATAGGCAGCTTAGGGTTTCTGCTATTTTCTTTAATGCCATACTCTAGAAGGAAAGAAAGTAGAAGGGGATAGAAACAAACATACCATGGTGAAAGTGGTTGAGCATATTGAAATGGTAACTGTAAATAGTAATGTACCTCCCGTCCAACGTTATATATCTCATGATCACTTCAGCCACCTCGGCCCATATGGGTTTGATAGAGAGGCGGTTATACCCTCTTGAATGCATCTTAACTAGCTTATCCCTTTCATTGCCTTTAAAGAAATTGTTTAGGGATTCATTGTTATATTTCCGCTTATGGAAGAACTTCTTCCCTCTAGTCTATAGCCCTGAAACCGAGGCTATAAGGCCCTCCGTGATGGCTAACTCCCAGCCATATGCTGAAACCTTCTTATTCCTATAGCCTTTCACAAACAAAGTAGTAACATTAGGGTCAGCTCCATGTAATTTCTCCATATAGGGAGTTAACCCCCCATCCTCCAATATTTTCCAGACCTTCTATTTCTGATGGGTCCCCTCACAAGATGACGGTTCAACTCTGTTCCTTTCACCACCCATGCTGAAACTTAGATCCCTATAAATTTCACAATCTGTACAGAGCATAACGAAGACAAGAATGGAATAAAGCCTATGTTGCATAATCTTTCTATTATTCCTACCCATAATCTGTGTGAACAAACCTTTCTGGAGATGAATGACCTTTGGACCCTTCGAGATCATGATGATCTCTTCATTAGATATCGAGCTTCATACCATTCTTACCATCATTAATAATGAACTCCTTACCCTTGCTCAGGATTTTTTCCATTTCATCCCATATGCACTTTGATTGGCTATTAACCCCCAGGTTGGCAAAAATATCTGCCACCTTGTTTCCTTCGCGATATATGTTTGATATGTGGGTAGCTTCAAAGGTTCCCAATATCATGATCACATCTTCAATTAGGGTTGCTCTAGACCAACTAGGTTTAGTGGTGTTCTTGAGGCAGTTTATAATGTTATTAGTGTCCCCATCCACCCAAACATTTCTATATCCCTTAGCTTAAGCCAGAGCTATAGTGTGATAGGCAACCACAACTTTAGCAAAGTGGTTAGTCTGGGTACCCAGAGGGAGTGCCACTGCCACTAGGTAATGCATGTATTGTTAATCTTGCATATTATTCTAATAATATTGAAAGCTTTGGTTTGAATTGTTAAGTTTGTTTCATTATGGGTGTGTATGCAAAAATGGAAATAAAATAAGTAACAAATGCATCAAGGAACCTAATCCATATTCAACATCACATCAAGAGCAAGTAACTAATGAAAGGAAATGAAACAATATTACCAAAGTAGTCCTTGTTTCCCTTGATATTTGATAATGATCTTTGAATTGATAATGTTGATTACTCACGCTAGCAGCATAACAGTACTTGATTACCCATGTAATAGCTAGGTGTTCTAGAAGAAAAATGACTTGATCGATAGTGATATTTGTTGGTAAAAAATCATATTTTAACTTTTACATAAGTTAATTAGGGAGATTCTTTTTCTATTTTGAGCCTTATGACATGTGTCATAGGCTTTCTTTTCTCTTGAGAGCATTGTGACATGTGTCACATGCTTTCTTTATGCTTTCTTTCCCCACTTTGTCCATTCTTGGACAGTGGTTGTGTATATCCTTTGTATTTATCTCTGAATAATGCAATGGGAATATGTAGCACACAATTAAAAGCATGCATTTGGCTTTTGCAATATTTTTCTTGTAGCTCTCTCTTGTAGAAGTTTTCTTGCAGATGATTTTGGGAATCTAACAATATTTATATGATCTTGGATGTGGGAAGGATAGGACCTATTCTCATGATGTCGGCTAAGACTAATAGGTAAAAGGGTACAAGGATTAGAATTTTTTTTTAAAAAAAAATTAAATAATTATAGAACAAGGTGGGAGAAATAAATTAATTAAATAAATAAAATTTATTTAATTAATGTGGCTAAAGGGAAGCATGGACTAAATTAGTTACATAAATATAATTTATTTAATTAATTTAAAAAGTGGACTAAAATTATTTAAATAAATAAAGATAATTTATTTAATTAATTGGCTAATGAAAGGGTCCTAGGATGAAAGTGTTGCAAGAGTGGGTGTCTAGGTGATGTCGTAAGGACAAGGTCAATTTTAGGTGTCTACGTTTTGCCCCTCTTTGAGATGGTGTTGCGACTAAAAGAAGTAATATCATTTCAAAGAATATAGGATATGGAAGAAAAGAGAATGTAAAGGTATGGGATTATGGGATTAGGATGCCCCCTCAAGAGGACATGCAAGTTAGAAGAACATGGGTAGAATTTTGAAATAGATGAGACTAAGTGGATGAGGGAAAAAGGACAAAATAAAAATAAAAATATGCGGCATTAAGTGAGTAATCATGATTTTAATATAGCACTAGACATTATGCACTAAGGTATAAAGACCAAGGTGATGATGTGTCTCATGCGTAGAAGGATGCCCCAACACATCAAAAGGAATTTGACAACCTTAGTGGGTACTATAATGAGACAACCAATAAGGTCATGAGCAACCCTATGTATTATAGTACAATGATATCGTTGTGGCAAGTAGGTTAAAAGGACTAATGTAGATGCAAGATAAAATGATAATGTGGATGCAAGATAAATGACGATGCAGATGTAAGATAAAATGATAATGCAGATACAAGATAAAATGATAAAGCAGATGTAAGATAAATGATAATGCAGATGCAAGATAAAATGACGATGCAGATGCAAGATAAAATGATAATGTACACAAACAAACATATGTCATTGGGCACCATGATATGGAATACCATGATGTCATTGTGACAATATGTTTCAAGGATTGATACAAAGGCAAGTAAAATGATAACACACATAAGAAAGCAAGCAAGCATGCACAAAACCACACAAAGACAAACAAGGTTGTTGCCCCTGCCAAGATGAAAATAGATGATTGATTGATTGGATAGTGTTGTGGGAATTTGATTAATCCAAAGAACAACACAAGGATAGGGAACTATATATCCCAAAGATGATAATTGATTATCATTGATTGAGTTGATGAGGTTGACAACAAGGTAGGAAACAAAACTGAGGTATGCTTTTGGATGATTTGGCTAGATTGCTTGACTATATTGGTATTGATTAAGAATGGATTACATTTGGTTTATTTCTTAGATTTTTGTATGTTATTTTTTGGATTTTTGACATGTTTAGATTCTTTTGTGTTTTGAGAGGTGACATTGCTTTACATTTGGATAGCCTCTTTGTTGGATACCAACGCCAAGGGAAAACTAGGTCTAAGGACAAGGATAAAGGTAGGATAGGATGGATGGATAAAAGGATTGGTGATAGGGGATGGGATGGATGGGGGTAGGATGTTATTTCCAAGGACTATATTGCATAGGAAACATATGCCCCACTCTAGGTATTATGCTTAGGAATTTGCGTGATAATGCTTGCAACGATAGGGTGATAGGATTGGTTGGAAAGATTAAGTATATCAAGAGATGTCCAAAGCATAAATCAACATTATGCCTCTGTCCTTTATCAAGATCAAAAGTAGGAGGGGAGGATGGTTTGGTTAGATGGAATAAATATGTGGATATAATGGATAAGGATGATTGGATAGGAGGGAAAAGATACGATGAGATAGATGAGACAACTTGCCTGCAAGTGTAAGTCACGAAGATAATCGATCTACACATGATGCGGCCCATAAACAGGTTTTCATGATGGTACTTATCCAAGATGCCATGAAATAGTTTTCACCATTGGACAAATGACTTCTCTTTACTATTTTGATTTTTTTAAAATTTTGATGACATTGATAGCTTGATATTCAAAGGATCTTCACATGCTCATATATATTGGATTTAGTTGATGTAGATGTGATTGTCATAACATGCCAATAGTGACCTTATTCATGTTGGGATAAGGTGACATTAACCTTGTAAATCCCAATATTGTATGTATTCCATTTATTATATGTAATTTGTAATTATCCATGAGGAGATGTACTAGTTTCACTGGCAGGGGTAATTTCAGAGTAACTGGAGGCAATTACGGAGTGACTTTTACTGTTGGCAAATGTAAAACCTCAAAGTAAATGAGGGTAGGCATTTTTCCTTGAGGAATCTACTATATTTGGCATTTATGACAACTATCATAATGTTTGGTAAGTGAATCTATGACAATTGCAAGTTATCATAAGATTCTGAGATTCTATGATGCATATGATGGATATATTAGTTGTATATTTGCTATATTTAGCCCAAGGTTCCTATCTTGGAAATATACTCTTTTGTGGAATCTATGATGGTTATGACACGTCCTAAGATGTTGTAAGAGCCCAGATCTTGGGCACCCAACCTTTGCATGGTTGTTTTTAGACAAGTGTAAGATGCTTGTAAGATGGTAATTAATGTTTACAGGTTGGAGAATCTTAGAGGAGAGAAGGTGACTTCCTAGGATGAGTTGGAAAATATTTATATAAATATTTGCCATGTATTTGTTGCTGCAATACAGATTTTAGGTACTCAAGTGCTGCTGAATGCTGTCGGATTGAAGATTGAAGGAGAGATTGGTGGTGTTGTTGTATTGTACAATCTTTTGCATATTAATACAAACATTGGGCCTCTTTCATGTGTGGAGTTTTTTTACCCGCAAGGGTTTTCTCCATGTTAAACATTGTGCCATTGTCTCTTGTGTTGAGTTCTTCATGTTTGACATTTTCTGTATAGTGAATTTTATGTTTTGTTACAATCTCCATTGTTAATGCACACTTAAAAGATTGTTGAAATTTATCTTGAATCAGATTTCCATTGAAGTAGTGTTGCTTTCATTTCTAACACTTAGAGTAACTACTTCATCAGGATGCAAGAGCTCTTATACAATCCTTTGATATTGTCATCATCCTCGATGCAGGAGCATCCACGGTCAATGGCAATCCTCATCAACCAAAAAGAAAATATTTTAACTTCCTATAGTTTGGTAATTTGGAAGTTGGAAAATAAATGCAATATTAGGCCTAAATAATATTTTAAATAAATTGGCCTTATTATAATATTGCAAAAATAATAATGTTGTAAAAATCTAGGAGTGGGAGATAGTTTAGAAGGCAATTTTGGAGTGTAAAATTAATAAAGGCAATTTGAAGTGGAAATTCAAAAAGGGAATCTAGGCATGGATTTTTGGGGAGTTACACTTGAAGACAACTCATTAATGCTCCTTAAATGTAGTTGGAGGATTTGGGCCCCCATGTTGAGTTAGCATATTCTTTTTCCAAAATTGGAGCTATTTTCTAGGAAGTGGGAATCTAGTTGTTACTTATTCTTGGCAATTTGTTGGGAATAGATTTTATTTTTCTTTTATGGAGCATTTAATGTTTTTTTATGCATTTTCAAAAAGATGCTTCTAGGTTGGATGTTGGGAAATGTGAAGCTACAGGAAATGGAGTTGGTGGAGTCATTATTAAGGGGTTTTTGATAATTTTTAAGGGATTATTCTTGCATATTTTTGGGGGATGAAAAAAGGTGTTGCTTTTCCTGGGAGGAGGTCAGAAGACATTTGGTTGTAGGTTTTGAAGGTGTACAATAGCAGCAAATGGATTATGATATCCATGTTTGAAGATCACTAAATTTGATTGTTGAATATTGTAGATTGGAGAGCAAATTTTACAGTGTGAGAGGATGGTTTGAAAGGGGAAGCATTTGGAGTTTGTTTTTGCTGTTGTTTGATGTCCCATAGTAGATTTATATCTATTTTGTAATGATTTTCTTCAGCCAGTATGTCTGCACAAACTTTTAATCAAATTTCTCTAAAATTGTCAAACAATGTTGCAAGTAAATGGTGGAAATAAAATTCTATTGCTACATATTTGTGCATCTTGTTTGCTGTTGTTAATTTTGAATATGTTTGTGTGAGGGTTGTGTGAGACCCTTCTTTCATTAGTGGTATCAAAACGTGTGTCTACAAGTATGGGCAAGTGCCTATTTCATCAGTGGTATCAAAGTTGGAGTTCTTGAGTGCATAGGTAGAGCGTCGAACGTGAGGCAACCTATGCCAGGACCTATGGGAGAGTGAAGTGGGCATGGAGAGATTGTGTGAGGATTGTTATAGGTAGAGAAACCCCAATCAATCAAGAGCTAAATAGCCGTGAAGAATTGCAGATTGAGAGTTTGATGTGTGACACATTGCAACCGATAAGATGGAGATATTGTTGAGGAAGAAGCCCATGGTATGGGATGGATGGATACAATATGAAAAGAGGAAGATCCTTGAGATGATGGTAGACATTAAAGCGAGAGTGGATAGATGGGAAGCAAGGCAGTGAAAGGAATTGGTTAAACAAGATGAATAATCATGTGCAACTGCGATTGAGGAAGTGAAAGAAGTGAAAAAGTGAAAAGAAGAATGTAGAAGAGGTTGCTAAAAATAAGAAGAATGAAGATGCAGTGATGGAATGTGAAGAGGTTGTAGTGAAGGATGAAAAGGAAGAAATTGCAGCAGCATGCCATGAGGAGGACATGGAGAAAGTGAGTGAGGAAGAAGAGAAAAATGCAGCAGATGAAGAAGAGAAAATGAAAGTTTTTGATGAAGGAAATAAAGAAGATTTATATGCAGAAATAACGAGTTTCAAAGGTCCTAAATTTGACAAAGAAATTGTTGAAGATGAAGATCTCTTATTGGGAGAAGAGATAAGAAGATTGAATAAGTTGCTGGAGGGTGATGTGTTAGAATAACACGAATAAGAATTGTTTGATTTTCATGATTCTAGTTGTGATATCTTGTTTGTAGGTAGGAAGGAAGTTGCAATAGAATGTGAAGATGAGATCCTCATACAAGAGGATGAAGAAGAAAAGCCAGAGATTGTAGTAGCATGCCTTGATGAAGGCATCGAAATAGAAATTATAGAGGAGGTTGATGAGCAAAATGAAGCTACAGAGCAAAGCAAAGAGGAGATTAGCAAGGTAAGACTTGATGTTTTTCATTTGAATGATGTAGATAAAAATGGCTTGCATGTAGTTAAAGAGATTTCAGTAGGTGGGCTTGTTGAAGGAATGAAAGAAGAAAGAAATAAGGGAGATGTTGCAACAGAAGGTGAAAGGGAAAATATTCCAATAGTAGAAAGAAAAGTGGTAAGATTTAATTTTCTTGATTTTAGTGATGATGAAGAATGTGCTGATATGAATGAAGATGAAATGGTGATAAAAGAAGAAAATGATAAGGTAGAAGAATGCGAGGAAGAAGAAATGTATGTAGAAGAGCAAATGGAAACATTTGATTTCCATGATGTAGTTTATGTAGATGTTGTAGAGGAGGTTGAGGAAACTTTTTGGTGGAGGAGTTTGACGTATGGTAGAAGAAAGAAGAGAGTGAAATGCAATTGAAGAAGTATGGGAAGTGTTCCAGGTAGATGCTGGGAAAAGAGGAAAAAGAGATAGCAATTTTTTTGTGCACATATTTGTGAGTGTATACTCACAAACTTCTTACCTTGGGTGTCTGATGTAGGAGCATCCACGGTCAATGGCAATCCTCATCAACCAAAAAGAAAATATTTTAATTTCCTATAGTTTTGTAATTTGGAAGTTGGAAAATAAATGTAATATTAGGCCTAAATAATATATTAAATAAATTGGCCTTATTATAATATTGCAAAAATAATAATGTTGTAAAAATCTAGGAGTGGGAGATAGTTTAGGAGACAATTTTGGAGTGTAAAATTAATAAAGACAATTTGAGGTGGAAATTCAAAAAGGGAATCTAGGCATGGATTTTTGGGGAGTTACACTTGAAGACAACTCATTAATGCTCCTCAAATGTCGCTAGAGGATTTGGGCTCCCATGTTGAGTTGGCATATTCTTTTTCCAAAATTGGAGCTATTTTCTAGGAAGTAGGAATCTAGTTGTTACTTATTCTTGGCAATTTGTTGGGAATGGATTTTATTTTGCTTTTATGGAGAATTTAATGTTTTTTTTTCATTTTCAAAAGATGCTTCTAGGTTGGGCATTGGGAAATGTGAAGCTACAGGAAATGGAGTTGGTGGGGTCATTATTAAGGGGTTTTTGACAATTTTTGAGGGATTATACTTGCAAAATTTTGGGGAACAAAAAAAGAAGGCGTTGCTTTTCCTAGGAAGAGGTAATAAAACATTTGGTTGCATGTTTTGAAGGTGTATAGTAGCAGCAAATGGATTATGATATCCATTTTTGAAGATCAATAAATTTGATTATTGAATATTGTAGATTGGAGAGCAAATTTTACAATGCAGGAGGATGGTTTGAAAGGTGAAACATCTAGAGTTTGCTTTTGCTATTATTTGATGTCCCATAGCAGATTTACATCTATTTTGTAATGATTTTCTTCAACCAGTATGGCTCCATAAACTTTTGTAATCAGATTTCTTTGAAATTGTCAAACAATGCTACAAGTTAAATGGTGGAAATAAAATTCTATTGCTGCATATTTGTGCATCTTGTTTGCTATTGTTAATTTTGAATATGTTTGTGTGAGGGTTGTGTGAGACCCCTCTTTCATTAGTGGTATCAGAGCATGTTTCTACAAGTATGGGAAAGTGTGTATTTAATCAATCTTCATTGATAACTAAGTTTCTCTTATCTGAATATTTACATTTTGATAGGGTACCATCATAGCTCTTATGGTGAAGTGTTGTTGCCACAACGTGATGGACTTGGGAGTTGGGATTTTTAGATTTAAGATGTGGTTGTGGATTTGGATGGGGTATGTGGGATGTGGAATTATATGATTGTGATGGATTCGGTTTGGCTAGAGAGGTTGGCGATATAGATTTGTTTTATGGACTTTTGACTCGCCAAACTTGAGATGGTGGATTATAAAGTTTGGATTTGGCATTAGGAAGTTTGGATGTGGGACTAGAATGGCAATTAGGATGGCGATTAGGACCAACATTTTTGTACAAATTATAAGGTGGTGTATAGTGATAATAGGTAACATTCTTGTACACCTTATGTGTTGGGAGAGATGATAAGCTTGAAGGTGGTGGACAACTATTATATTCATGGTTCATCTCTTGATTTTGATAGCTTGTTGCATTAGGATAATTTGCTTCATTTGATTTGATTGTGTTGCACATGTTATCATTGATGTCAAAGGAGTGGATTTCAAAGGAGTAGTGATTAGAGGTGTTGTGAAGTGGAAGGCATATTGTTGCATATTTTGTCAAAGGAGTGATGGTCAGAGGAGTAGTGATGATGAATGATATAAGGGATCGATATCATCTATACATAGTTGTGCCTGATCTTCTGAAGTTCATGAATAGGTGAAGGTTGTCAAAGGTTTTTGATTAATGTCATACATAGATGCTTGTTGCAATAATATTGTCTCTTGGTTAAAAGCATTGCATTGGATATGAAGGAAATTGTCTAAGTTATCAAACTGTCAGACGCATAGGGAATTGTACTACAAAAGCTCAGGAGATTGTACCACATTCTACTACAGATGAAGATATGGACTCGTGGCTTAGAGGATAGCTAGAGACAACTATGAGGTATGCATGATCCAAGTTTCAGAGCATAAAAAGTTACCATAGAGTTAGCAGAGCAAGAACAAGTCATGTTCATGTGAAAGGTCATTAGAGATAGAACTGAAAGCCACTGCATTTCACCGCATTTGCATGTATGGATTGGCAATTTGGAGGTTAGGTAAAGAAGAGGTACAATAATGACATACTCAAGTTTCAAAGGATACAAAGTATCGCAAGTGTACTTTTCAATGTTATATGTTAAGACAGTGGTGTTACAGTGTTGTTGCAGTCTTAAAGGTACAGAAGAATGCTCTGCATTTCTCTGCACTTGAAGATACAACCTGGCGATTTGAACTATATGTGAATAATGGTGTCTTGCATAACATATCCAAATTTTAGAATGTAAAAAGTACTACAAGTATGTTTAGCAATGTTCCAAGGTAAGATTGTGAGACAGGCAAGTGTAGGGATAAATGGTTTCAATGTCTAATCACTTGCACCAGCAAAAAAATCCTTGAACCAAAAAGAAAAGTTTATGAGGAAGATGGTTATGACTTATAGTTCTTATTGTGTGAACTACGTGTTGTTATCTCACTTCTTCGGTACTGCATAGGGTTTGAAGCTAAGACATGAGAAGATATGTTCTTGTGGAGCTAACATGGTGTGTTTGAGTGATTGTGCCATGTGTTTGGAAGTATGTGCTAGCATAGAAATGTGTGCAAAGGCAAATTGGGTCCATTAGATCCTTTGGTATGAACCGCATGGAAATATTTCTCACTGCAGATGATTTGGGAGCTAACAAGTAAGGCCAATTACACGGTTCATGATACACGTTTCATCAAGGCCGACAAAGGTGAAGTTTAGAAGGATTGCAGAGCATATAAATGAAAGTTCAATATTGTTGTAAGAATGTAAGCATGTGTAGTGTGTGTTAACAACAATAATGTGCCAATAAGATCATTTCAGAAGGAGTATGATGATGAAGTGTGGAAAAGATCAATTCAGCTGAGGTAGATCTTGGATTTTAACACATGGCAAATGAAGTTCTGGATAATGATAAGAACCCTATGGAGGATGAAGATATGATAGTCATTGATGAAGAAGAATGTGAATTTGATCTTGAAGGAGAACTCATTTTTTCTCTAGATGATTTGAGAGCAACAAGGAAAGAGAATGGAGAATATAAGGCTAAGCTTTTAAAAAATCAGAAGAAGTAATTAACAACATGAAAGTTCAAATTGAAGAAGGTACAAGAGTTGCGGATTGCCTAAATGCTAAGCTCAATACCAAATCAGATGAATGCTCCATAATTGAAGAAGAAATTGTCTCCTTGAGGAAGGAACTGGAGAAAGCAAAGGATTGGATAGACATGAGTCTAAAACTTACTTGAAAAACAAAAACATCCTTGATGAGATAATCAACAATCAAAGACCACTTAAGAATAAGGGTGGTATTGGATTTGAGAAAGGCCAGAATTCAAAATAGATATACCTAAAGGCATGTATGAGATGAACAAGAAAGAACCCTACACTGAAGTCTCTGAGAAGACTGAAGATGAAAGTAGAAGTTGGATGATGGCTTCATAAAGGTTAGAAATCTAAAGAAGAGATTTTAGGGTTCTCCTCCTACAAGACAATCTGCTATAACCAAGTACTCTCAATTCTTTAATGGTTACTGCTATTCATGCAATAGGTTTGGTCATAAGGTCATTGATTGTAGAATTAAGACAAGGAGAAATTGCTACTATTATTCTTACAATAAGCTTGGTCACAAGGCTGCTAATTGTAGAACCAAGACAAGGAGAAATGGTTATATGAGAATAAAACTTTTTCTTGCCTCTGGTGCATAATGTCATATGCTATAAGTACAATAACTTTGGGCATAAAGCTAGTTTCTATAGAAGTGATTTTGTAGAACCACCTAATCAACACAAGAAGATGGAGGAAACACCAAATAGGCAAAAGAAGGATCTATGGAAAGATATGGAGAAGAAAACCAGAACAAGATAGTGAGATGAAGGAAAAACCTTGTATGTACCTCATGCAGAGGATTTCATATTGGATTAAGAAAAAGCATAGGTTTAGGGGGAGCTAACCATGGCACAATCTTTCAGCTCCCTGTAAAAATGGGTTACCAATTCTGTTAAGGTGAATTGAAGTGAAGCGAGGCTTACATGTGATTTGATAAGATCTAAAAGAAGGATATGTTATTAGGGTAATGCTAAGTTAATGTCTCAAATTTCTAGAATGAAAACATGAAATGTAGAGGAATTCTAGATGGAAATAGGTCTTTGTGAACCTACAGAACTCACCGGCAAATGATAACCTAACAGGAAAAAAAGGTGCAATAAATGTGAATAGTTAGGGCAAATCAAAAGTTACTTAAGCTCCATTCATTCAATCTTACCTCATTCATATCCAAATCAATTAGCAATCTTGAGCAAAGAAGAGCATAAGGAAAAACCCTAATATTCAGAGTGTTGGCAAAATTGAGTGAAGAAGAGTAAAAAGTGAATCCCTAGCTACAGATTTGAGAGAAGAAGAAGTTGAAAGTGAAACCCTAGATACAGAAGTAAAGGAGATAAGAATGGCGACACTAAAGCTAGTTGATGTTTCGGAGAAACTAAGACCAAAGTATAAGAAATGTCCATACAAGGCTATGTAAGTGGATAAGGATGGATCATTCTCAAACTTTCCAGCTAATGTAATGTATACTGAAGATGTAAGGATATACAACCATTCTCTGCTTAATGAAATTGATCACATGAAGTTTGAGGAGTTGAGAGATACCCTCTTGGATGATGATGGATACAAACTAGAGTATACAAATGTTGCAACTAAAAGACTAAATGTCTGGAAAGATTACTTGGATTTCTTCGATACACATGAATGGGTAAGGATTGTCTTAAGTAGAATTCATTATGAATTTTTATACCTTGACAAACCCTATCAGATTACCAAAAATGCAATTAGGGTTGTCACTGGTTTAAGCTCAATAGGATTGGTATCGATAATGAAGGCAATCAAGAATGAGAGGGTTATAGAGTTGACTGGGGTAAAATGTGATAAGAGAACCCTAAGTGTGAATGATATAACTGATCCAAGGGTCTGATATGCCACAATGGGCATTGCATACAAGGTTTATTATGGAAACAGAGAAAGATTAGCCACTGGTACAACAATTCACACTGCATATCAAATGGTAAATGAGGGAAAAGACTTTGACCTTTGTGAATTCATGAGAGAGAAATTGATGGAGAATTTGAAGAGAACAAAAGATTCAAACTACAATTTCAAGTATGGCACTCTCATTATCTGCTTAGTATTTTATTTCTTGAATGAGTTGTCTAGAATCAAGGGAAAGGTTTGGCAACAACACATCTCTGTTGCTGCACAAATCAAAAATCACATTAGGGGTTTCGGTGATTCCAAGAATTGTAGCACTATGTATTGGGGGTTTTTCAAAACCCTACAAGCAGACATGCAAGCTAGAGAGAATACCATACAATATGGGAAAGCACTATAAAGAACAAATCACGTTCTTGGTTGATAAATACTTCACATACATTGAAGCAGTAGAACCAAGGACAACTTGGATACCCAGACTGCCTTATGAGGTCTCTGCGAAGGAGATAAAAGCTTATGCTGATAATCTTTATAATAAACTTAAATAATGCTACAACAGAAAGGTTTGGAACTTACAAAGAAATAATGGATAAGATGAATAAGAAGAGTGCAAAGGATCATCTTAAGAAAAACATAGAACAATTACATGAGAAATGGGGTGTACCACCAAAGCCTAAAACCTCATCACAAACCCCTGTAGAGGATCCTCAATCTATCCCTGCTAATTTTAAAGTTGTCACCTCATCCCAAGTGCCAAGAAGGACTAGTCGATCCACTTCTACTACTGCAAGTGCTTCGCAACCCTTCACCTCAACACAAACAACTTCCACTATAAGGAAGGTTGCCTAAGAAACTCTGCCATAGATGAAAACTAATAATAAGAAGCATCCAAGGCCTAAGCAACAAGCAAAGAGGAAGAAATTCCAAACAAAAGAAGTCATTGAAGAGGAAAAGGAAGGAGAGGAAGGAGCCTCTAAGATGCAAAATAAGAAAAAGAAAACAAAGAAAATACCTTAGGAGTCATTTCCACAAGATTCTCTTCAGTTAGAGGCCATCTTTAATGGGATTGTACATCATGGATTGTTGATGGAGACTACCGAATTACATCCAGAAGTATTTACTACATACCAGAGTACCATAGAGAAGGTTGTGATCATGTATATGATCAAATAGAACAAACCTCTGAATGAAATAACTGAAAAGGTTCTGGAGAGTCTGGCTCAGGCCTTAAGATAGAGGAGAGAAAAAGCTCTAGAAATAGATGAAGATCTAAGACAACAAACCTTGGATAGAACTATTGCTACAATCTCTCACGAGGAAAAGGATAAGTTGTCACAAATGTAGGCTCAATAACTGAGAACCAAACACAAGGTAGATACCCTAATGAGCATGGAATAGGATAATAGAGTCAAGATTCAAAAAGAAACAGAGGAAGTGACCATGCAAATTCATAAAGGTGTGAAAGGGGGAGACAAAAATGTGGATCAACAAAAAGATGCAGCTCGTTCACACAACAATGGGCAATGTACTCCTTCAGTTAATACTACTCAACAAGGCTAACAAAGTTAGCAAGAGGAGCAAGCCAAGCCAGATGAAGGAAAAACATCTCCTCACAATTTTGAGTAAGGAAGTCCTCCTTCGAACAGAATCAACCAGATCAACAAGAGGAACATGTCTCACCTAATGCAGGGGATAGTTCTAAAGAAATATAGGAAACATCCTTCTCCTCCTCTCCTGTAGATTCCATTAAGGAGTTTCTGGCACAACAAATGCAAATTGAACCCTTGGTCACTCAGCTGCTACAACTGCCTGTTCTTGATGGACAAGTCAACTTGTCTAGTATATCTCCTCTTCACAAGCTACAACTTGGAGATGTCTTGCAATCCATCGCAAGGAAGGAGATCTTACAACAACAAATTGAAGGAACTGAGTTACTAGAAGAAGCAATAAAAATAATACAAGATGAATTACTAGAGGCAAAAAGGAATCCATTTGTGCCTCCAACACAACAAATGAAAAAATTATTGGAGACCTTCAAAACACATTTATATCTGGAGAAACAAGCAGAGCTGAAGATACCTAAACAAATAAATAGAAAGAGAATGGCAGATGCATCTGAAATATGTGCTAAGGCACATACTAAAATGCAAGAGAATGTAAAAAGTATTCAGAAATGCTTAGAGGAAGCAAAAGTGTTGTATCTTTTTTGTCTTAAATGGCCTGTAATAACCAAAAATATAAAGGATCAAATTGATGCTATTGAGTTGCAAATCACACAAGTGGCCAATACATATGATCTAGTTAAGGACAAAGACGGAGCTACAAGGGCACAAGTAGAAAAACTTCACTCCTAGTTGAAGCAACTTCAAGATCAAAGGGAGCAAATCAAAATTGAAATTGGTCAGCTAAGGGAAGTGGTAAGTTTAAGGTTAGCATCTTTGAATGGAATTTTGTCAGAAGTAGATATTGTTGCCCAGAAGGTGAAGGTGCCATCCACTCTAGAAGAGGTAGAAGATTTATACATTCAACTAGAGAGCCAAATGCTTATTTTGTCTTTAGAAAAGAGACACTAGGATACAACTCTGGTCCAGTTAAAAGCTATTTATAAGAATGTTCTACCATCAAAGTAAATAGAACATATTTTGAAGGTAAGAAAAGTTTTTGATGCAGAATAGGTATGTTGAGAATAAGTCAAGCATAAACAATGCCATTTTGGTAAGAACAAGGCACTATGTATATATAACCTATGCACATTATAAGGAAAATGAAGAAAAAAGTTTTGCTACATCATTTTTGGAGTGGCATAGGCTACCTCTCAAAGGGAGCAGGTAGAATCAAAATCAAAGGCTAATGCAGACAAGGGGAGCTTATATGTGTTTCCAATACAAAGGAAGACCATTGGCCCTTTGCCCTTGATGTCAAATGGGGAGAAAACTTTGTATATCAGGTTAGTCTTGCCACTAATGACAAAGGGCGAGATTGTTACACTTGTCATTGATGTCAAAGGAGTGGATGTAAAAGGAGTAGTGATAAGAGCTGTTGTGATGTGGAAGGCATATTGTTGCATATGTTGTCAAAGGAGTGATGGTCAGAGGAGCAGTGACGATGAATGATATAAGGGATCAGTATCATCTGTACATAGTTGTACTTGATCTTTTGAAGTTCATGAATAGGTGAGGGTTGTCAAAGTGTTTTGATTAATGTCATACATTGATGCTTGTTGCAATAATATTGTCTCTTGGTGAAAAGCATTGCATTGGATATGAAGGAAATTGTCTAAGTTATCAAACTGTTAGAGGCACATGGAATTATATTGTAGAGGCTCAGGAGATTGTACTGCATTCTTTCATAGATGAAGATATGGCCTTGTGGCTTGGAGGATAGCTAGAGATAGCTATGATGTATGCATGATCCAAGTTTCAAAGCATAAAAGTTACCTCAGAGTTTTTCAGATTTAGTAGAGTGAGAACAAGTCATGTTCCTATGAAAGGTCAGAGATAGAACTGAAAGCCACCGCATTTGCATGTATGACTTGGCAGTTTGGAGGTTAGGTAAAGAAAAGGCACAAGAATGACATACTCAAGTTTCAAAGGATACAAAGTACCACAAGTGTGCTTTTCAATGTTCTAAGTAGTGTTACAGTGTTGTTTTAGTCTCAAAGGTACAGAAGAATGCTCTGCATTTCTCTACACTTGAAGATACAGCCTGGAGGTTTGAACTATATGTGAATAATGGTGTCTTTCATAACATATCTAAATTTCAAAATGTAAAAAGTATCACAAGTATGTTTAGCAATGTTCCAAGGTAAGACTGTGAGACAGGCAAGTGTAGAGATAACTGGTTTCAATGTCTGATCACTTGTGCTAGCAAAAAGATGCTTGAAGCAGAAAGAAAAGTTTATGAGGAAGATGGTTAGAACTTATAGTTCTTATTGTGTGAACCACTTGTTGTGATCTCACTTCTCCAGCACCCCATAGGGTTTGGAGTTAAGGCATGAGAGGATATGTTGTTGTAGAGCCAACATGGTGTGTTTGAGTGATTGCACTATGTGTTTGGAAGTATGTGCTAGCATAGAAATGTGTGCAAAGGCAAATTGGATCTAGTAGATCCTTTGGTATGAACCAAATGGAAATATTTCTCACCTTAGATTATTTGGGAGCCAACAAGGCTAGTTACATGTTTCATGTTATATGTTTCATCAAGGCCGACAAAGGTGAAGTTTAGAAGGCTTGCGGAGCATATAAATGAAAGTTCAAGATTGTTGCAAGAATGTAAGTGTGTGTAGTGTGTGTTAACAATAATAATGTGTGAATAAGATCATTTAAAAAGTAGTATGATGATGAAGTGTCGATAAGATCAATTCAGTTAAGGTCAATATAGAAGTGATGTTGCTGCAGAGGTATTTGAAGAAGTTGTGTTGTTGTTGTGATAGCACAGAGGTACTTGAAGGAATTATGATATTACAGAGATTGGTATAGTGATTGTGCAGAGGTATTAAGGTTATTTGAATAAGTCTATATCAAATTGTTGTTATACAGAGCCTAATTAGACTAAGAGGTTAAATTTACCCCTTTTATCGGTGTGGTTTCCCCCCAAATTATTTAATGGGATCAAGGGGCAGCGCCCTTGGTGCGCTCCCTATCATGATACATGGCGAGGTCGAGGGGCAGCGCCCTCGAAACCTCAAATGAATTTTATTATTTTATAAAGGCATCATGAGTTATTTTTCTATTGGCCAACATAAAAAAACCTATTTTGTAACTAACATAAGGCTTGATAAAAGCAACTAAGGGTTAGGGTTTCCGTTGATGTATTATAGCATTTTGTAGCTGTATTGAGTTGCAAGGATTGTTGGTTGTAATCAGTTTGATTTACTAGATAATAATATTGGACTTTTTGTTGGTGGATGCAGCCCGAGTTTGGGTGAACCTGTTGATAACTGAGAGGGGGGGGTGAATCAGTTATCCTAATTATTTCCCTTATTGAACTTTCCTTTTAATTGATGCAGCATAAAATCAAACACAAAAACATTAACCATGAAATAAGAAACACATGACACAGTATTTTTGACGTGGAAACCCTGTTAAGGGAGAAAACCACGGGGTGATTAACCCAAGAATTATTCTCTGTTAGAAGAATAGGAAATTACAAAAAATGGCACTTGCCAATTAGGGCTCACTGCCCGAGCACACTGCTCACAAGAGGCCCACTGCCTACAAGAAGACACACTGTCTACAAAGTGATGAGAATCACAGTCTTGAACTGATTGGAAGCATCTGCATATGCTGGAGTTCAGTTCCGGTTAGGCTCAGTACACTGATCTGCTGCACTTCATCTTTCCTCTGTTCTTTATTCTGCTATCTTTCACATACCGGATCCTTTTGCTACTTCTGCTCTTTATCTGGACTTATTCGCATATATCTCCACATTACACTTTTCTTCACAACTAAATCCATCCTCTATATATATCCGCACAAGTAATTTCATCACCTTTCTAGTCGGCATCCGGAACAGTCTAGTTTCTTATAAACTTTCATTCTGTCGGCTGAATCCTTCCTCACCAAGCAATGCGGATCAAGCATATACTTGTAGATATCATTAATCATGTCGGCCAAACATGATTCATGCCTTCACAACCTCTGTCATCAATAGTAACCCATCCGGAAAGCAGTCTGATACTCTGCCAGTCAGTTCTTCCTCTGTTTTCACTGTCTCTCAGGAATCCGGTACTCAACCATTCATATCTTTTTCTTTGTCCATCACCGGAGGCTAAATCCTTGGAATATACCACTCAAGGTAGTCCTCTTGACTTCCCCAAATCCGCACTGCACCAAGACACTTCCTCTGAGAGATCCAGACCAATCTGTCGGACCTTGCCACATGCTCTGTTCTTCTTCACCGGACCACAACATTCTTTATTCTGACTTCCGGTAGAGACACATTATGACTTGCGGATATGTGGGATGACCTTTGTTGCCATCAATGACAACAACCATGAATCCATATAGTGTCTCTTGCCAACAGAACCACGTTAAAAATTGTCTCACTGCTATTATTTCTATGTATTTTTCATTCCTCTATTTAATCTTTATTTGCATTTAATTGATATCTTCTGCATGCAATCCCTAACAAGTGGTATTAGAGCGGGTTGTGTTTGATTATCATCTACAGGAAGGTCTCACAATTGAGTGGAAGTCTCACGGTTGTGTGGGAGCAATGACAGATGAGGGTAAATTGAAGGTAGATGAATTTAATGGGCAAAACTATCAGTTATGGAAGATGCAGATGGAGAATTATCTCTATCAGAAGGATTTATGAAGGTCGTTGGAAGGAATAGCCAAGAAATTGACAACAATGATAGATGAGGATTGGAATCTTTTGGATAGAAAGGTACTGGGAACCATTCGATTATGCCTGGCACCATCGGTGGCATTCAATATAATAGAAGTGAAGACAACAGATGGTCTGATGAAAGCTTTGGCTAAATTGTATGAAAACCCTCAGCCTCAAATAAGGTATTTCTCATGAAGCATTTGTTTAATCTAAAATTGATTGAAGGTGGATCTGTGACAGATCATTTAAATGAGTTTAATAGGATTATCAGTCAATTAACTTCTATAAAAGTAAGTTTTGATGAAGAGGTGAGGGCTCTCTTGATATTATGTTATTTGCTAGAAAAATAGAATTGCTTGGTAATGGTTGTAAGTAACTCTGTCTCTGGTTCAAATACTTTAAAATTTGATGATGTTGTTAGTGTTATCCTTAGTGAGGAAATGCGATGGAAAAGCTCAGGAGGGTCCACATCAAGTAGTGTTTTGTATGCAGAAAGTAGGGGTAGATCAAAGGAGAGAGGAAAAGGTTCTGGAGGTCATGGGAAGTCATGAGGAAAATCAAAGGACAAGAGATCCCAATCCAGAGGACAGAAGGATTGCTGGTACTGTGGGAAACTAGGTCATCTGAAGAAAGATTGCTGGTTTCGAAAGAATAAAGGAGACAAACAAGAAGGCAATAAGGAGGCAAATGTGGTAAGTAATAAATCTGAAGATGATGCTTTTGATTCTTTCCCTAGATAATGCTGATGATTCATGGGTTTTAGATTCAAGGGCCTCATTTCATGCTACACCCCATAAAAGTTATTTTCTTGATTATGTCCAAGGGGATTTTGGCTGGTTTATTTGGGAGATAACGAACCCTATCAGATTGTTGGAAATGGAAGAATCAAGATTAAGTTGCAGAATGGTAATTATTGGCTACTACAAGAGGTAAGGCATGTTCCAAGGCTGAGTAGGAATTTAATTTCAGCAGGGTAGCTAGCTGATAAAGGTTGCATTGTTACATTTACTGATAAAAATTGGAAGGTTTAAAGAGGTGCCTTAATAGTAGAAAAAGGTGTGAAAGTAGGCACCTTATATCTTGTACAGGTCATACTGTTCCTTCTACTTTAGCTATTGTAGAGAAAAAACAAACAGGTTCAGGAACAGTTGCTGTAGGTTCGCAGGAAGAGACTGAAATAGTTGCTACAAGTTCTAAGACAACACTGTGGCATAACAGACTTGGGCATATGAGTGAAAAAGGTACGAAGGTACTTCATTCTAAGAAAGTTTTACCAGGTCTAAAATGTATTAATATGGATTTCTGTGAAAGTTGTGCGTATGGCAAACAAAAGAGAGTCCATTTTCTCAAGGATGGGAAGCAAAAGAAAGATGAAAGGTTGGAGCTTGTGCATACAGATGTATGGGGACTAGCATAGCAAAGAATTTGAGAATTATTATTCCTTTAATGGAATTAATAGGCAGAAAATAGTTCCAAGGACTCCACAGAAGAATGGAGTGGTTGAGCACATGAATAGGATAATAATGGAGCATGCAAGGAGCATGAGATTGCATGTTGGATTGCCTTTAAACATGTGGGAAGAGGTTGTCAATACCGTTGTATATTTATTTAATAGAGACCATTCAGTTCCTTTGGGCTGTGGTATTCCAGAGGAAGCATGGACAGGTAAGAAGGTGAGTTATTCTTTTCTCAAAACCTTCAGATGTGAAGCATTTGCACATGTAGATTCTAAAAATAGAACCAAGCTGGATGCAAAATCAAAAAAGTGTATCTTCATTGGATATGGCATTGATGAATTTGGTTATAGGCTTTGGGATGTTGAAAATCTAAAAATTGTGAGAAGCAAGGATGTTGTATTCAATGAGAAGGTGTTGTACAAAGATCAGTTGCAGCAGCATGAGAAGAAAGAAAAGGATTATGTGGTGCTGGATGATACTCCAGATAGTGATGTTCTAGTGGTTCCTCATGCTCCACAATAGCTACAAGAAATACCACAAACTCCAGTGAATGTTAGATGGTCAACAAGGCTAAGTAGACCTCCTGAAAGGTTTTCTCCCTCTTTGTATTCTATTTTGTTAACAGATGTTGGTGAACCAGAAGGATGTGATGAAGCTATGCAGGTGGATATAGAGGTTCAGTAGGAGCTTGCAATGAAAGAAGAAATGGACTCCTTGCTGAAAAATCAGACTTGGGAATTATGTAAGTTGCCTGCAGGTAAAAAGGCTTACCAAACAAATGGGTTTATAGGTTGAAAGAGGAAGATGGAGGTAACAAAAGATTTAAAGCTAGGTTAGTTGTAAAAGGATTTGCACAGAAAAAGGGTATTGATTTTGATGAGATTTTTTCTCTGGTTGTTAAGATGACTTCTATTTGTACTGTTTTAAGTATTGTGGCTGCTGAAGATTTGCATTTGGAACAACTAGATGTGAAAACTACCATTCTCCATGGTGATTTGGAGGAAGAGATCTATATGGAAGAACCACAGGGATTTGAGGTCAAAGGTAAGGAGAAACTGATGTGCAGATTGAAGAAGAGTTTATATGGCTTGAAACAAACACCTCAGCAATGGTATTTGAAATTTGATAGTTTTATGGCTGAGCAAGGCTATAGCCGGTGTAATTCTGACCATTGTGTTTATTTTAAGAGGTTGGATAATGACAACTACATTATTTTATGTTTATATGTTGATGACATGCTTGTAGTAGGGTCTAACATGGATCACATAAGAGAGTTAAAACAACAGTTAGCACAATCATTTGCTATGAAGGATTTGGGGGCAGCAAAACAAATCCTTGCTATGAAAATTGGTAGAGATATGAAGAATAGAAAATTAACTCTATCTCAGGCTAATTATGTTGAAAAGGTGTTGTAGAGATTCCATATGGAGAATGCAAAAGCTGTCAGCATACCTTTGCCTAGTCATTTGAAATTGACTAAAGAGATGTGTCCAAAGACACAAGAGGAGGAAGACAAAATTTCCAAGGTAACATATGCTTCAGCTGTAGGAAATTTAATGTACGCTATGGTATGCATGAGACTAGATATTGCACATGTTGTAGGAGTCGTAAGCAGGTATATGAGTCATCCCGGATTGGAGCATTGGAATGCAGTAAAATGGATTCTCAGATATTTCAGACGTACATCCAATAAACACTTATGTTTTAGGGGCTCTCATACTGATTTAACAGGTTATGTAGACTCAACTTTGGCAGGAGATATTGATACCAGGCGGAGTACTACAGGTTATGTCTTTAATGTAGGTGGGACAATAGTGAGTTGGATCTCATGGTTGTAAAAGGTGCTTGCTTTATCCACCATGAAGGCAGAATATGTAGCTGCAACATAGGCAAGCAAGGACATGATATGGTTGTAATCTTTCATGGAAGAATTAGGCAAACAACAGGCTAACAGTTATTTGTTTATGGACAGCCAGAGTGCCATACATCTTGCAAAGAATTTTACCTTGCATCCAAAGACCAAACACATATAGTTGAGGTATCACTTCATTTGGTTGATGCTGGATGATGGACAGTTACGACTGGAAAAGATACATACAGATGAAAATCTAGATGAAAATCCAGCAGATATGTTTACTAAGGAAGTGACAAGGGAGAAGCTAAGCTCCTCTTCAGCTTCGGCTAGTCTTCAAGACTGAAAACAAAAAATTAGAACAATAGAGCCCAGGGTGCTTGTTTCTAGTGGGAGCTATAGGGTCAGCGGTGTTATGATCAGTCTCCAAGTGGGAGATGATATGGTGTGGAGTCTGATTAGTCTCCAAGTGGGAGATGATATGGTTTGGAGTCTGATCAGTCTCCAAGTGGGAGATTGTTGTTATATGGAGCCTAATCAGACTCAGAGGTTAAATTTACCCCACTTTTATCTGTGTAGTTTCCCCCCAAATTATTTAATGGGGTGGAGGGGCAGCACCCCTTGTGGGGGTTTGGGGGCAATGCTAAGGGTTAGGGTTTCTGTTGATGTATTGTAGCATTTTGCAACGGTATTGAGTTGCAAGGATTGTTGGTTGTAATCGGTTTGATTTACTGGATAACAATATTAGACTCTCTGTTGGTGGATGTAGCCTGAGTTTGGGTGAACCACATTAAAAATTGTCTCTCATTGTTATTATTTCTGTGTATTTTTCATTCCGCTGTTTAATATTTATTTACATTTAATTGATATCTTCTGCATGCAATCCCTAAGACAAATAAATAAAGGAGATGATGTTATGAAGGTGATTGAACCATCAGAATCAGTCAAATGTTTTGGTACAGAGGTTGGTGCCTCATCTTGTAAGTGTTGTAGCACTTTAGAGAATTAGTGCTTCCTTTGGGTCAAAGCCCATAAAACCTTGTATTAGGGAGTTGGTGCTTCCTTTGGGTCGGAGCCCATAAAACTTTGTATTAGGGAGTTGGTGCTTCCTTTGGGTTGGTGCCCATACAATTCATTGTAAATCTATTTTTATTTGTGAGGTTGGATTTGGACAATAGATCCAAGCAGCTTGCTCACTGTGGTATTTCCCATATTAGGTTTCCACATGAATCTGGTGTTATATGCTTGTGTGTTCTTTTATTTCTCATGAGCTAAATGTTTACATTTGATTGAATGCAACAAAAGAGTAAAAATTTTAGTATTTACTGATTCACCCCCCTCTCAGTATATCTGTGTGTTCAACATCTTGATCCATTTTGTTTTGGGACCCATATAGATTTTATATGCTTTACTTGACTTTTGGCTTCATATTCTTTTGACATTTGATTTGAATCTTGTAATTTGTATGTTCTATGATTTTGTTGGTCTTGATTGCAAGATGGAGGACATGGAGGATAAAGTTTGCGAGTAGAGATGGTGGAAGTAGAAGGATTGTTGGTAGAAAGGTTATTGGAAGAGCTATCTATGGTCCCTATCTCGATGCTCTCATTGGATGAGGTTGCCTTAGTGATCGTTGAAGTATCACTAGAACCATTAGTTTGTTTAGACGATTGATATCTGATTCCTTGATCATAAATGTAAGTTGGAATAGGCTCTAAAATTTCTTTCTCATAAAGGCCTAATCCTTTTCCTTAATATTTCATGTTCTTACATATTTTGTTGGCAATAGGATATCCATTATTCTTGAAGCATGATGCTAGTCCATTAGTATGTTCTTGAGAGTGATCCAAATTTTCTATTGTCTCCTCTTTGAATAGACATGACTTGAAAAAGATTGGCAATCTTATTAGATGAGATTCTTGTGCTTTCTCATTCGGTAGACTTTTTATTCCTTGATCATGATTCATGCTTGGGCTATGTTGATTATGATTTATGCTTGTAGATTCTTGATCATCATTTGTGTTTGTCATGTCTTGATCACTTGAATACTAAAAAGCCCTTTTTTATTGATGCATTCAATATGATTAATATCATTGATTTCATTGTCCATGTGTTCATGGGGACCAAGTGTCTTGTCGTTGGAAGTTGTTGGATGATGGATAGGACGGATAAGATTGATAGTCTTTTGATCATGGGTGGTGTAAAGTTGGCTAAGAGGATCATCATGGCTCTCTTGATTCTAAGTAGGATCTTGATGATACAGGGCTCTTGATCATGGATGGGAATGGGATCTTAATCATGAGTGTTTTGGATAGTTTGATCTTGACTTGGTGAGGATCAAGGTTGATCATTCTTGGGATTTTCTTCTTGACATAGCTCTTGGATAGGCTTGGTAGACTTTGAAGGTTCAACAACATGAATACATGGTGGCTCTTGACTTTACTTATGTTAGGAGACTCTTCAATGGTATAAATAGACATGGGATTGCATAATGAATCTTTGATAGGCTCAAGTATGGGTATTGGATACCATGATGTGGATTGATTCTTTTCTAATAGTCCTTGGGTTACATCCTTCATAGCTTCATGGGTTGATGGATTAGGATGAGTATTAGATGGATAATATAATGGAAGGGTGGCTATTGTAGGATTAGGATTAGGATTGGGTGGATGGATAATATGAGTGAATATGGTGCGATTGGGATTGACAATATACATACTTGTGCTAGAGGGGGATGCCATTGGATGGGTGGAATTGGATGACTCGACAACTTGGATTTTGTGATGTTGTTCATAGAGTCTGTAGAGTTTACGTAAGAGGGTTGTGGTAGATGTAGTAGGAGTTGATGGTGGGGTGGATGGTGGGTTGGTTTGAGGGGAGGGTAGAGAATAATATGGTGGATTGGATTGAGGGAATGGTAGAGAATAGAATGATGGATTGGAATGAGATGATCGTATAGAATAGGATGGTGGATTGGATTGATAAGAGAATGATGGATTTGGAGAAGAGTAACTAGGGGATGGAGGGATTGCATAGGATGCAAAGGCTAGAGTGGTGTTTCCCTTATCAAATGTAGCATAAGGATGAGGACTCATGGATATTGGATTTTGGCTCAAGGGGTAGCTAGTACTAGCATGTTCTTGTTGTAAAGTAGCTTGATGGCTATAGGTATTCACATGATGATAATGTTCAAGTTCATCAAAACATGCATCATGATCAAAAAGGTCCTCATGTTCAATATACGGGTCATGATTTATAAGGTCCTCATGTTCAAAATATGTGTCATGATCTATAAGGTCCTCATGTTCACTAGTAGCAAATTGGGGACCTCCTAGGATTGTAATTTTGGGTTGAGGAATATTCATGGGATAGGTTAATGAAGGATTGGATTAATATGTGGTATATGATGGAGATGTTGAATAAATTTGAGATGTAGTTGGATTATGTTGATAGGATTGGTATTATTGGTGGGTTGGAGATGACACATGGGATTGTGGTGTTGATGTGGTAGGATAATAAGAAGGATCTTGATCTTCTCCAAAGATGAGAGGTGCTCAAGGGTCATGACTAAAGTTATTTCTAAAGTGTGCTTTACCAAGAGGATCCATTTCCCCATATATTTTTTGAAGTACTTTTAATTGGGCCTTTTGTTGGTATGGGGTTTGAGGAATGGGGTTTGACATAGACGTTTTAATTATCATAACTATTTTGTAAAAGAGGATGAAGGATGATTATGGATGAGGATAATTGATTAGATGGATAGAATGCATGATAATGGATTGAGGATGATTATGGATGAGGATAATTGATTAGATGGATAGAATGCATGATAATGGATTGAGGATGACTTGGATAAGGACCTTGATTGGATTTGAATAACTTGATTAGGATTAAAGTCTTGTATGATGGCTTAGGGATGGATTGGGGATAGATTGGGATGATGTTGGATTGGATTGGATGAAGATTAATGATAAGAAGGTGACTCGGGATGGCTTGGAGTTTGACCTTAGGCAACTTTACAAACAATAGATTTCACACAACATGCACAAAATTTACAAATGATTTGGATTTTGTATTGCGTAAGTGCAAATAAACACACACACAAAACACAAAAACAAGCCTAAAATTATTCAAGTAGGTGTGACTTCTAGTGTAGGCCCACACTCAATACCTCTCAATATTACTACCTATATAGGAATATTTTTTCAAGAGAAAATAGCTAGGGATCAAGTGGTTAGTGGCTCACCCTTTCCCTTTCCTTGGAGGCCTTGATGCCTTGACTAAATAAACCTTCTATCTCAACTCAAGAAGGTACATGGTGAGTAACTTTAGGGTTGATTGTTGACCCTTACACCACACTAAAAGATGACCGATAGGTCTTAAACTAGGCTTGTTCAAGTTCTCTAGGGATATCCCCAATATATGCAAGGTATGTGGGGCTTAATCTATGAACACTAGTCCATTGAAGGCATGTGACATAAGTGTAAGAAAATGTCACTTCACCTTGTGTTCTAAATAACTAGGGTCCCCAAGGCTATGCCAATGACAACGTAACTAGATTGAGGTACAAATTTCATTCTCCCCCTTTATATACCCCACTAAAATATGTGGTTGAGGTCACCCCTTGGAGTGGGAGTGTCTCCAAGGTAGGCCTCCTAAGCGAAAGGTTGATGTTAGATGTTTTCGATCTATACGATTGTACTAAGCGCAAGGTGAGAACATACACATGCTAACACACCTTAGGTGAAAATAGTGAACCAAGAGGTGTTTTTGATCTCCAATATCACCTTGCAGTGCAAGGAGAGAGAATACACACACACTTGACCCACACAAACAATGATTAATTAACCCTTAGAAATCAATGTGTGTTGTAAAAATGAATGTGTCTAAAGGGTGTGTTTGATTCCCAAGATTGTCTTTCAATGTGAGGGAAGAGCATACACACACCTCAAGTCACAACCAAGCTCACCAAACAAAGCAAACACAAAGTGGTTTAATGATAAGTCTTTGACAAGCGATCTTGCAACAAACTTGTTAGTAGTTTGAGATTTTTAGTCTTTGACAAATGTGAGGCTACAAAACAAATGTTTTGTCAAAATGATAAATCTGTCAAAATAAAAAATAACAATGATCACATAGCAAATTAAATGTCACCAACAGATTCCTTATGATTTTCTATACAATTTCAAAAAATATTTGTCAAAATTTGATAGATTTGCAAAAGTAATAAGTGATTTAAGTTTGCAAGAAAACATCAACTTCAAATGATTATACCTTGAAATTCAAGCCAAATCTAGAAAAATAATTTGCACCACTGCAAAGCAGGTCGAGTAATCTTTTCAACACCTGTAATTTTGTGAAAATATGATACGATGCAAAAGTTATGCAAAATTGAAAAAATAGCTACTTTAGGGAATTAGAAAGAAGGGGGTCTACCCCTAGCAGTCAAGCCAAACCACTAGTAGTCAAGGGCTTTGTGCTCACATGCAAATATGTCCTCTCATAGTTATGGTTAGAAAAAAATAAAATAAACCAACAATTTACTAACCGCTAACGATTAGATGTCTCCTGCTCACATGCATAGGATAGGAAAATTCTTGACAATAAACATTAACATCAAAATGTCTAAACTAGACAGTCAAAGAAAATTCAAAAACAATTGCAAGGTCGCGGTTTACAAAAACTTGGTGGTTAGTATTCTCTTTGCAACTAAGAACAGGCAGCGAACAAAGCTGTTAGAAATTACAGTGAAGCTAAATGTTAAAACTTAAATTTTATGCTCAAGTTAAATGCCAATGATAAAGTTCAAAAAGCCTAGGCAGTTTCAGACTTGGCATTGTTGGCTTGCAACAGTCATGAGCAAATGTTTTAGCAGTCCGTAGTTAAGCGATGGCGGTCACGGTTTGATGGGTGAGGAAGGCTTTGTGGCTAGCGCCCAGCTAGGGGTCCTATGGAGCATTTAGTCCCCGATCCCCTCCAATGAGGAGGAGCTACACCGACCTAGCCCTAGTGACTATTTTAATTTTATTTATTTATTGTTTTTTAATTTCTTTTAAATGAAATTTCAAAGTTTAAATCCCACCACATTATTTTTTTTCAAATTTTAAAATTTGAATCTCAAGACAAACAATGACAAAATTCTCATTTTGTGTTATACGGATCACAAGTAAAAAAATAAAAAATTCTTTCGGTGCCGAAATATGAGAAAATATATATGTACCCTAGGGTTTTGGGGTCTCTTGGACGTAACAGTGAGGTATATTTTGTCCTACGACACTTCTTGCAATATAGGTCACTCCCAAATTTATTCCATAAAGAGCACAAACCTACAACAAAAAGCTAAGAATTCCAGAAAAAAGCAAGCTAGATCAAGGGACGTGGGTCCCACCGGGCATGCCAAAATGCATATGCAAAAAATGGAAATCAAATAAGTAACAAATGCATCAAGGAACTTACTCCATATTCAACATCACATCAAGAGCAAGAAACTAATGAAAGCAAATGAAATAATATCACCAAAGTAGTCCTTGTTGCCCTTGATATTTGATAAGATCTTTGAATTGATAATGTTGATTATTCACACTAGCAACATAACAGTACTTGATTACCCATGTGATAGCCAAGTGTTCTAGAAGAAAAATGACTTGAACGATAGTGATATTTATATGATCTTAGATGTGGGAAGGATAGGATCTATTCTCATGATGTCGGCTAAGACTAATAGGTAAAAGTGTAAAAGGATTAGAATAAGTTTAAAATAGTTAATTAAATAATAAAATTATTTAATTATTTATATAACAAGGTGGGAGAAATAAATTAATCAAATAAATAAA
Source organism: Cunninghamia lanceolata (assembly GCA_027924645.1). NCBI lineage: Eukaryota > Viridiplantae > Streptophyta > Pinopsida > Cupressales > Cupressaceae > Cunninghamia > Cunninghamia lanceolata. The sequence continues at coordinate 98,445 of BSBN01001364.1, forward strand.
ATTTATTTAATTAATGTGGCTAAAGGGAAGCATGGACTTAATTAATTAAATAAATATAATTTACTTAATTAATTTAAAAAGTGGACTAAAATTAATAAAATAAATAAAGATAATTTTTTAACTAATTGCTTAATGAAATGATCCTAGGATGAAAGTGTCACAAGAATGGGTGTCTAGGTGACGTCCTAAGGACACGGTTGATTTTAGGTGTCTATAATGGGTTAGAAGCTACCATGATGAGGAATATATTAAATTGAATAAATATGAGAGAGAAAAGAGGTATTATAAAAATATTGATAATGAATAAGCATTCTTAGACCTGATCTCTAAATTGGTACTAGAGACTAGTTGTATTTAGTTGAATAGCTTTTTAGAGGGAATAATATAACTTAGAGTAACTGGGAAGACCACAAGAAGACTCATTATTAAAGACTAGGGAGAGCCATGTTGAAGGGGAGTAAGATGACATATGTGTATCAATGAAGTAGCAAAAACTCATATTCAAGCCTATTAAAGCAAGTAATTTCATCTAACTTTGTTAACAATGGAAAGTAGAATGTCAATGGGCGCTAATTCATCTAGAGCTATGTCTATTCATGACTTTTGTGAGGATAAAGAAATTCTAGTAGACTATCATGATAATTTTAAATTTCTAGAAGTTAATATAAGTGATTTGTACCCTAAAAAAGGTCTTAAATCTAGGATGTTGGCTATAGTAATGCAATCTAAAGTTAATCTTCAAGTAAAAGGTGTAGGAATTAGACCTGTATATCTACCTTTTGCATCCCCAAAGATGTTTCCCAGTGGAAAGAAAAATGATTTTCATGTACATTTTTCATATATAGATTTAATTGTTCATTCATAGTTCAACTATGTTATAGGAGAAAAATATTTTACTACATTGATAAACACTAGGTGTCAAAAATGGGAACAAGTAGTAGTTTCTCAATTTAGAAGAAAATTGACACAAGATGGAATCAATAATGTCAAGCCTAATTTCATGATATCATTAGAAGATCGACATATTTGTTCAACTTTTTGTCTTCTATTACAAATCAAGGGTGTAGATTTAGCACCAAGATCTATTTATGCCACAGTAGGAGGAAGACGCATATATAGATTACACAATACCATATTCCTATCTACTAATTTCCCAACTAGTGTATCGTATCCTGAAGGAAATTGTACCTTAACAAATTATGGCCATCATATTGACCATACTGGTTTTGAAATAGGTTTCCCCATAATAGATCATACCCTCATTGAGAAAGTTCCCAAAAAAAGCCATTCAGAAGAAGACTTACAAGACCCACTAGAACCTATTCTATGACTAGGCAAAATTACCAATCATCACTTATAGCTAGGACAAACATAAGAATACAAGAGAGACCAAACATGGAAGAATATCAAAGGATGCAATATGCACAATCTACATGAATGAATTAAGATTACAATGGGAAGCCCTTGGTTATATAGACCAAGGTGAAACATAGGAGAACATAAGATTATGACAAGTGTCTTTATCTTATGAAATGAGACACAAAGTGATAAGTATCCTTAGTGTACCCTAAGTAAACTTAATTAGACAAGTGTGAATAGGTCTTAATGTGGAACTAGTTAGGTAATATGCCATGTTCACACCAACACCCCCCCTTAAGTGTAACTTAGGGAGAAGTAAACAAATGCAAAGATGGGTCTTAGCTACAAGGCCATGTTAGGTACCCATGTACAAACAAATCTCTCACAAACAAAGAAAAGGAGAAAAACCTGTAGGAAAAACCCCTCTTCAAAAGAGAGAAAATACAAGATGCCCTCTATAGTATGAGAAGAGCAAAACCCCATGTGAGGAAAAAGTCTCCCCATAAGAGAGAAGAAGAAGAAGAAGAGAGACCATGTAGCTCCCCCTCAAAGTAGAATCTGAGCTTGCATTAATTGTAGATGCTTGAAAATGAAGGTTGAAGATGAACCAAGAATGTTGAAAAACATTTCTTCCCTTAAGAAGAAGCAAAGCCAAGGATGTATGTAGGAAGTCTTCCCATTCCTGAAATAAATATGAAGGAAGAAAACTTGAGATATATAATGATATCTCTGAACTTTGCTCAAGTGTCACCATGTCAATTCTGAAAGGTGTCATAATCAAATCAGGAGTCCCAAGCCTACTCGAAGAAGGTGACAATCCAGAACCTAGTAGAAATGGTTGTAGAACATGATGCAAATATGAAGATAAGTCCTTTGAATGCTACTCAAAGATATCCAATCCAATGCCAAACTATGACAAATGATCATGTGGAGAAAGAACAAGAGGGTCTGAAGGTTTCCTCATCACATCAAAAGAAGATGATGCAACTCCATAAAAACTAACATTAAAGAGGAGATGAATATCATCAATGGTGTTCTCCAAGTCTACAAGATTGGACTAAAAAAAAACCTACAATGTCTATCAAATACTCATCCCAAGTAGTTGTATCTGGAAGATGGTGTATGTCTTGCTGTACTGAATCAATGAAATCCATGGATGTAGCAACACTGAACTCTGTAGATGCAATAGGAGATGATGGAGGAGATGGGATGTCAACACATGTCTCTAGAACCTTAGTTGATGAAAGAATACCAAGATTCAAAAGACCATATTGTATCTCCTCAAAAGTGTCCACACTAGATGCCTAAGTGTGTACATTAGCTGAAGGAACAATAGGAGCAAAATATGAGAAGGTGTACATCTGAGATTGATGATCTACCTCCCCAACTACAACAATATCTCTGTTATGCAAATCCAAAATAGTGTATTGATAATGCATAGTAGATGCCAGTGATTGCATCTTATTACAGTGATATTGGTGGTTTTCATATAGTGTTGACTATTTTTCAACTGAGTAGGGAAACTTGTCTTGGACATCACAGTCCAAGTTGTTTTGTTTGGGTAGTAATGGTGACCAATGGGTTTGGCATATAAGGTGTACAGTTTGTACTAGACATCAGGACTATCTCAGATAACAATAAATCTTGCACATGGTGATGATACTGCAAAAGACATCAAGATGTTGTTAGTGATTACAGGATACACACAAAATAGTTTTGTTGAAAAGGCATGAGCAGTCTTCAAGTAGGTGTAGTTGGCAGATGTAAATCAGACTTTGCAACCTTTGTCAGCATTCTTGGAGTCTTGGAACAAGGTATGACATTCATCAAAGTATACAAGTTGTTGAAATGTTGTAATTGTATGTGCCTTGATAGACATATATACAATCTATTGAAGAATAGACAAGTACATGAACTTTATGACAAATGTTCAACCATGAGTTTGCTAAAAAGGCCATTAAAACCTCTAAATAATTGTATTTGATAAGTGTAAATGCAGACTTCTCTACTCAAGATTGGATCTTTGGAAGAGAGTGTAGAAATACCTCAAAACATAATTGAGTGTGGATTTTGTTGTAAAAGATATATCAATTGCAAGTGTCACCTCCAATCACCATATTTGTTGGTAGACAGTTTGCAGCAGGCAAATAGTGTTTTAAGAAAGATAGTGATATTGTACCAATGATAGGTTTCAGTTATGCCATTGTAAGAACAATTCCTATTTGTAAAGATGGAGTGCTTTGATATGTGCTAGTGTTTATTGACAGGGGGAGTAGTATGTGCCTATATCATTGATGAGTATGTGAGTATGCAAAGAACATGACAATGTTGTTGATCAGACAATAGTGTTGTAGTGTAGGAAATTATTGTTGATCATACTGTATGATATGTTCTATGGTTTTTTTAGATCAGGTTTCAGATTATTCACTATCTCAGATAGTGTTCTGACAGGTATGATCACATTGCATTTACTATCTCAGACAATGTTCTGACAGTTTAAATGGTGATGTGCAGAGTGCAGAGCAGGGGGTACAATATACAGTGTATGGTATGTTTAGGACTGTGGACTGTGAAATGAGATTTCAGGTGCCTTGCTAGATGATAAGTCCATGGTGAACGATCTTTGGTTGATGTGATAGTGCAGAGAGTGTGACAGTGGAATGTTAAGATTACTTTCATTGTATGTCAATGTTATGTACAACAACAGTATATTGATCTTCACTATGATAGGGTAGAGCATACTAGACATGGGGAGTCTTTGTTTTGCAATTAGTATGTAGAACCAATGACATTAATGTTAGTTGTTGCCTCTCCATGAAGATATCTCTTTTATAGGGGGAGTAAGTGATCCTTTGTCCTTGATGTCAAAAGGCGAGAGAGAGAGAGAGAGAGAGAGAGAGAGAGAGAGAGAGAGAGAGAGAGAGAGAGAGAGAGAGAGAGAGAGAGAGAGAGAGAGATGTAATGAAGATTTTGTCATCAATGACAAAGGGGGAGTTTGTTGGTTGGTCTAGTTTGTCATTGATGTCAAAAGTTGGAGTTAAGTGAGACGGTGTTGAATGCAATGATGTAGTGTTTATGTCAGGTTGAATGCTTATCATAATGATAGATATGATTATTCCTTCAAGACACCTTGTTAATGTTCATGTCATGCTTCATGCTTCAGGCATCAAGAGTTGCTTGTTGCTTCATGGTATGGTATATGTTTGTGGTATGGTGTTCATGTTCAGGAGTATATGGTGATATAGTGTTCATGCCTTAATGATCATAGTTCAAGAGTTCATATAGTGTTCCTTCTTTGATGATTGGTGTCCATGCTACATGTATATATGATATTTGTTATGAAGTTCATCCTTGATTATGTTGATCTCATGATACTTGTAGTTTATCAATGGTATTGATGACTATTACCCATTGTTAAAGGTACTTGATGAAAGACACTATCTGCAAGTTTTTGAGGGATTTCATGTTATGTCAAAACTTCAATGGCAGAAGGGTTCTGTATTTATCTTTAGGCTCAAACCCTACAAACTAGTTAAGTTGAAGTCATAAGTATAAATAGTTTAAACACTAAACTATAAGATGTATTGTTGTCATGTACTTTATCTTATATTTTGATAGTGACCTGTTATTGCCGGTTAGAATCACTTAAGTGATCACCTTGAAGGGTTTGCTATCATATGTCCACTGGCCCCATCTCCTAATGGCCATCGAACTCTCTGGTGACAAGTTTGTATTCAGGCGCCAATGAAAGATCGAAGGTGATTTTTTAAAGGTGAAAAGGCATGAAAGGGAATATCGATGGTGATGATTTGAATTTGCTTTGAATTCCAATGGTAACTTCGTCAAACCATCTTTGATGGGCATGCGACCATCAACTGTGTAAGTAGTTATTTAGTTAGTTCTTACAACCACCTCTTTGATCCCGTAAGTCTATGTTTTTGGAGGTTTCAAAAAACATGTATTGAGGATAATTTTTGATTGATGAAAGTGTGAATTTCTACAGAGGATGCTCTTGCACTTTTTGTAGATGGAGATATATCTTGGATGATAGAGTTGAGATTTGAAGAAGGTTTTAGTGATGATAGTACGATGTTGAATATGCAAAGAGGATTTTGAGAGTCTGTGTGAGTTTTACCTTTATGAAAAGAGAGAATATAAAGTGAATAAAATGTTAATGGTGAATGCTTTTCATTGTAGAAATAGGGTAAATACTTGTGACTAAAACAATCCAAAAAGAGAACACTGTTCTTAATGACATAAAGATGCCAGAAGCAGAGTGAAGAAACATATCTTGTTGCACAGTTAAAGGTGAGGGAAAGTATGTTTGTGAAATTTCTCGAGTCAGATGACAGAGAGAAAAGATATGTAGTGAATTGTGGCTTTTATAGAACATAATGATGACACTATATCTGTTGCAGATTCTGAGAATCATAGTGACAACAGAGTATATATGGTAAACAATTGATGGGAACTCATTTTATTGTTTTGTTGGTATTGTTTTTAGACAATTGATATGCATGTAAACCATATATTTTGTGTTAAATGAGTGTTAGAAAGATTATGTAGAACAAATCCTTTGCATAGAAGAGTTTTTGATGTAGAAGTGACTATTTTTGAGTTTCAGTGATTTTATAATTACCAATGAGGACATTGTAACAAAATAGTGTAATTATGTATTAGATGTATGGAGGTCCTGAAAGGTTATTCTTTTGTGCCAATCTAGGAGAGATAAGGTGTTAGTGTAAGAGTTATAGGGCCCATCTATAACCTTTGTTTTTCAATGTAAACAGAGTAGTACTTTGTGTTCCTATTTTGAGATTGGAGATGTTTGTCAGTGAGACATATTGTTTTGCCAGTGAGGCATATACTTTGATACCAGTGAACTGTTGCTAGTGAGACATGATTGTAACTAGTGAGTGGTGTAGGAGCACCCCGAAACATTGAGAATTTGAAGGATTTCATGCATACTCTGTTTTTGTCCTAAGTAATATTTTCATATTGTAAGGTCATAACGCCATATTGAACCATAGTTGATTAAGTTGTATACATGTCATGAAAGTTTGTAACCAAACTAGAAAGTTTGTAACCAAACAAGCAGAGGTGGTTGAGGAACGGTTCACCTTTCACCTTCTGTAATTGTCAATGTATGAATCTTTATAATCAGTTTGTGTTCATTGGGAGACAGAGAGACGGAGGAGAAAATGATGTATGTACAATTTTGAGAAGAAGTAATAAATTTTGTTTGGGTCCATAATAGAGATTCCATGTTGGAACCATTCCACTGGTCAAGTTTTCCGCCGAAACCAGTGGAATAAATTCCTAGGATTTAAGTTTCCTTCTGTTCAGTTTTTTTGGTTTGTTCCTGTATGATTTGTTAAGAAATCTGCGTAGCTGCAGAGTAGTAGAAATCTATGTAGTTATTTGGTATAGTGTTGCTGAAGAAGTCTATGTTCGACATGGTGTTGAGTGAGTTTCGCAGACAAGAAGAAGATCAATAAATTTTACTGAGTGTATCGGCCTATCGGCCGATAGAAAACCTAGTGTCACTGAATATGCATTTTATGTATATACTGCAATTGTATCTAAGTATATTTCATGTGTATCCTGCAATTGTTTATCATGGTTGTATGTGGTGGATGTACAGTTCGTATGATACAAGTAGTGATTGGTAGAAACAGTGAAAGGAACCGTCATAGAAAGTCAAGTAATGTATGTGCAAAGTTGAATGTATCGGTGCATCGATGAAGGCGGTTTGAAAAGTCATCAGAGTGACCAGTACTTTGGTGAGAGAATTTCTGAGTTAACCAATGGTGTTGTTCTGCCGATAGTGTATGTTGAACCGACGGTTGAATCGATTCAACGGTTTAATGGGTTCACAGGTTCAACGAGATACAAAAGTTCAAAAAGGTTCATCCCGATTCCAAAGGTGAAAAAGGTTCAATAGTTTGAGAGTTTGTAGGTGCACCGGTTCACAAGTTCAAAGGTTCAACAACCATTAGTTCAATAAGTTCAAGAGGTTCAATAGGTTCAACCATAGCAACAGTTCATAATTTTGATTTGTTTTGTATGCTTCCCTGTGCACTCTACATCAAATTGGTATCAGAGTTGGTGAAAGATTTGGGTGGTGTGTATTTTGTTTCTTGTCACTAAGAAGGCAGGTGAAGAACTGAAGAAAAGCTGAAGAATTGTGTTGGTGACCATTATTTTGTGTTACTAAGTTGTTTGGTTGCAGGTGCTTGTTCCATCTAGCTGCAGAAGGAGGTTTCTGAGGTTGTGTGTGTGGGCAGACGAGGATGAGGTCTGTCAAGACCATTCACCAACAGAGATTAAGGTAGGGAGAAGGTGCAGAGAGAGAGGCCACTGAGGAGAGAGTGGTAGATGCATCTTCCAGGATCTGCTGTTGGATGAGAGGAATGGGTCTGTGAAGCAACGTGTAAGGTGGACAGTTGATGGAGCATTGTGTTGTAGTCATTGAGGGTTTTGTTCAATCTGAGAGTACTCCACTGATGGGAGTAGAAGGAGCCTGAAGATGCTCTGGAGTTGATGGTAGTTTGATTTTGTTGGTTGGTTGGTCACTAGCCCATGATGTGAAGATTTGAAGCCTAAAGCCTGAAGCTGAAGAGCCAGAAGATGAAGCCAGACAGAGATGTAGGAAAAGGTAATTTTGTTTGTAGGTACATTTCCAAGGGACTTGGAAGTTTTTGTTGGTTGGTTGTATGGTGCAGGAGCACCCTGAAACATTGAGAAGCTGAAAGATTTCATGCATACTCTATTTTTGTCCTAAGTAATCTTTTCATATTGTAAGGCCATAACGCCATATTGAACCATAGTTGGTTAAGTTGTATACGTGTCATGAAAGTCTGTAACCGAACTGGAAAGTTTGTAACCAAATAGGCAGAGGTGGTTGAGGAACAGTTCGCCTTCCACCTTCTGTAACTGTTAATGTATGAATCTTTATACTGGAGAAAATGATGTATGTACAATTTTGAGAAGAAGTAATAAATTCTGTTTGGGTCCGTAATAGAGATTCGGTGTTGGAACCATTCCACTGGTCAAGGTTTCCGCCGAAACCAGTGGAATGGATTCCCTAGGATTTAAGTTTCCTTCTGTTCAATTTTTTTGGTTTGTTCCTGTATGATTTGTTAAGAAATCTGCGTAGCTGCAGAGTAGTAGAAATCTATGTAATTATTTGGTGACAGTGTTGCTGAAGAAGTCTATGTTTGACATGGTGTTGAGTGAGTTTCGCAGACAAGAAGAAGATCAATAAATTTTACTGAGTGTATCAGCCTATCGGCTGATAGAAAAACCTAGTGTCACCGAATATGCATTTTATGTGTATACTGCAATTGTATCTGAGTATATTTCGTGTGTATCCTACAATTGTTTATCACGATTGTATGTGGTGGATGTACAGTTCGTATGATACAAGTAGTGACTGGTAGAAATGGTGAAAGGAACCGTCATAGAAAGTCAAGTAATGTATGTGCAAAGTTGAATGTATCGGTGCATTGACGAAGGTGGTTTGAAAAGTCATCGGAGTGACCAGTACCTCTGAGAGAATTTCTGAGTTAACCAATGGTGTTGTTTTGCTGATAGTGTATGTTGAACCGACGGTTGAACTGATTCAACGGTTCAACGGGTTCATGGGTTCAACGAGATACAAAAGTTCAAAAAGGTTCAATAGTTTGAGAGTTTGTAGGTGCGCCGATTCACAAGTTCAAAGGTTCAACAACCGTTAGTTCAATAAATTCAAGAGGTTCAATAGGTTCAACCACAGCAACAATTCATATTTTTGATTTGTTTTGTATGCTTCCCTGTGCACTCTACATCAGTGAGGTTTGCCAGTGAGGCATGGACTGTAACCAGTGAGGTTTTCCAATGACACTTAATGGAGTTCATGTTCATACTAGTTTTTACCCTTCTGGGGTTTTCCACTCAATCATTTGTGTTATGTGATGTTTATATATGTCTCTTGTGCTTTGTTAATGGTTTCATGATCATGTTAGATTGTTTTATTGTGTGAAGATCTTGGTTGAAGAATTAGTTTTATCGTATCACTAATTCACCCCTCCTCTCAGTGAACCTTAGTATTCCAACACACTGAAATCTATAGATGCAATAGGAGATGATGGAGGAGATGGAATGTCAGCACATGTCTCTAGAACCTTAGTTGACGAAAGAATACCAAGATTTAAATGACCATACTGTATCTCCTCAAAAGTATCCACACTAGATGCCTAAGTGTGTACATTAGCCAAAGGAACAATAGGAGCAAAATATGAGAAGGTGTACATTTGAGATTGCTGATCTACCTCCCCAACTGCAACAATATCTCTGTTATGCAAATCCAAAATAACCACAGAATCTGGTGTGAACTCAACACTCTTCCTTGCTCCACCATGTGTGATTTGATAGATAGAAAGGATATTAGTTGACAATGAAGGCACACAAAGGATATCATTGAATGATCCTTCATCCATGTCAATAGATCCTTTCCCACAAACACACATATATGTGTTGTTTACCATCAAGATGTGTGGTGATGAACAAGTCCCCAATGAAGAGAACATACTCTATGATGAATCCATATGATGTGAAGCTCCAAAATTAAGAATCCATCTCCCTGAATCAAAATTTTCATTTGCAACAAGTGCTTGCCCCTTTTGTTTCTCTGACTTTGAAAATGTAGAAGAAGAAGATGAACCCCCTGACATAGTTGAAGGAAAATTGGTTTGATTCTTTTTTACAAGATGCTTCAACTCATCAATTTGTTTTAAATAACATTGATGTTCATCATGCCCTGATTTCTAGCAATGTACACATTTGGGCTTCTCTTTAGATGATTCCCCTTTGGAAGAGGAAATTTTATGTTCTTCTATGGAGGTGGATGTGGATTGTTGTTGTGTGTTCTATTTAGGTTTGTCCTTTTTCTTTTCATTGCCATTAGAAGTCTTCTCATCCTTTACAATCAAGGCTTGTGATTTTGAAGACTTTAAGGTGCCCATTTTAATAAGCTTATCTTGCTCTGTAGTGAGTAACATAAGAAAATCTCAAAGGAAGGCATCTTAGACTCATTCCCCAAAATACTCTTTGTAGCATATAAAGTAGACACAAACAATGAATAAATTCAAGTCCTAGCTTAGAGAGAACACTTAATATCAACTATGTATCTGATTTTTCAATTTTACAATCCTTCAATTGTGCTCTTAGTGAATTGAATTTGGTGATTCAAAGTCAAGTATGTTGTCAAAATTGCATGGATTGAGACTTATTAGTTCATTTTCCAACAAATGTCTTTGGATTTCATCTGTTTGCCCAAACAATTTTGATAATCTAGGCCACATAGCCATAGGTGTATCCAAGTACTCAATATAAAACAACCTAGGAGAGACATACAAGCACAAATATCTAATAGCTTCTTCACAACTATTCAACCACTTATTATTTTTAACTTCATCAATAGTTGGTTCACCATCAAGCCCTTGAACTATCCTCTACAACCTCTCAACTCTTAGCAATTTGTTCATTTTAGATTTCCATTTAAGATGGTTGTAAGGTGTTAGAAGTGGAATCAAATATTGTTCCATGATGAAGCAAGAAGGAACAAATCAAGGAGAATGCAAGCACAACCACAAGAAGATTCCCCCTAAATTCACAAAATCAATGATCCCCCCAACAAATTATGATCTTGGCACTTTATACTTAGTGCGATTATAGTTGCTACTAGCCAAAACAGTTCAAAGTGGTCTTTTTGATCTTAGTACATGCAAATGCCAAATTAGGCTAGATAAACTAAAAGTACAATTTTGGTACATAATGAGATTAATCTAATTACAGATTTCAGAAGTACAAAAAAATTAAGCACTTAAAAAAAATCACCCAAAAATGTTACTGTATGAGCCTAAACTGAGCCTTGGAAGTTCTCAAAATGAGAACTATTTAGCAACAGGGGTGAAAATATGTAATTTACAGAAAAATCAGATACCAAAATAAAAAATAATTGCACCACTAAGAAGCTTATGAAATTCTACCCCAAATCCAAAAAAAACGCTCCAAAAAGGAGCATGTATGATTAAGAAAATGGCCTGCAAAGTCTAAGTGCAAATCAAAAATCAATCTGGAGAGGGGGTCTGGCTTAGAGGTTGAAAATGATGATGTCATGTTGACTCCATGCTGGCAACAACAAATCACCTAACAGAATATTCTTAGATTCACTAGTTCATATGCTTCCCTGATTTCAAAATTGCCTGCCATTTTTTTAAAAATTACCTTATAAGGGTCAAAACCATCATTTATAAGTCTAAATTTACCTTTCTTTAGGTGAAAAACTATTTAAAGGCTTAAGAGGTGGTTTCGGCGTGAGAATGGTGGTTTGCGGGTGAATATCATTGAAATTCTATTTTCGGTGGTTTGGAGTGGCAGGTTATATTTGGTGAAACTACCGAGTGGTATAGGTCCCTCCTGGCCATTGAAATGCTGACTAGTTTCTAGCTTAAAGTGGCCACCGATCGAACATGCATTTACCTACAGGAAGAGTACAATGGGCCTTGCACCTATTAAGGCATTGTACGTGGCGTGGTGGCAGGTTTTGTGGACTGCATAGTACCTTGTACCCTGCACGCAATTTATTTTTTATTTTTTATTATAAAAAATAATTTGAAAAACAATTTTTTTTGCTAACTGTACCTTGGCACCGACATCTACGCAGGCAAATATTCCTGCATAGGGAATATTCTTTAAAATATTTTACGTAGAGATTCGTACGACTGAGGAGGACATTTTTTTCCTAATGAACCAGGGCAAAGTGTTCGAAATATGATGAAATGATAGTCGATATTTAGGTTCTTGGGCCTTTTGGACTTGATGGATATTTAGGTTCTTGGGCCTTTTGGACTTGATGGCAGGGCCATATTTGACCTAAAATACTCTAAAATTATAGTTATCTTCTAGATTTGATAACCACCTCCCAACTTCAAACCCTTGTAGGTCTTGCCTCCAATGTCCAATTTGGACAAATTAAAAGGCTAAATTGATTTTTTTGGAAACTTTGAACTCAATGGTGAGCTTAGATTTCTACTAACATGTTCTAAAATGAACATGTAATACAAGGCTACAAAGAAGAAATCTTCCCAAATCTTGTATTTCTATCAAGTTTTTTTATTCTCTAGGTCATCATATGATGTAAGAGAACATACTCAACTTTTCAAGATCTACCATGATTTGCATCCTAGATCTCTCAAAAAGATTAACATAAAGCAATCCTACAAGCTCTGATACCATGTAAGAGTTGGTATAGATTGCTCTATGCCATGCAATATTTGGCTATGTAGGTAGTCACCCAAGATCTAGGGGCTTCAATGAAAGCACAAGAGAGATCAAACATGAAATAATAATTATATTCTATCAAAGGATGAAATATACACAATATACATGAATGGATTAAGATTACAATGAGAATCCCTTGGTTATATAGACTAAGGTGAAACATAGGACAATGTAAGATTATGATATGAGACACAAAGTGACAAGTATCCTTAGTGTACCCTAAGTAAACGTAACTATACAAGTGTGAATAGAACCTAATGTGGAACTAGTTAGGTAATATACCCTATTCACACCAACAATTCCTATCTACTAATTTCCCAACTGGTGTATCTTATCCTGAAGAAAATTATACTTTAACAGATTATGGCCATCATATTGAATATATTAGTTTTGAAATAGGTTTCCTCATAACAAAAAAGCTTATTCAAAGGGAAACACCTATATTTTGTGATTTAGATGTACCTCATCCTCGTTTATTATCTCCTACTCCTCGTTGTCAAGGGAGAAGAATGTCAACTATAGATTTATTGACAATTTTAGATCATACCCTCACTGAGCAAGTTCCAAAAGAAGAGCTGTCTAGAAGAAGACTTACAAGACCCACTAGAACTTATTCTATGAATAGGCCAAATTACAAATAATCTCTTATAGATATGACAAACAATAAAACTTTCATGGATTACTTCCCTGGAGAAGCCAGTTCCAATAGTTTGCCTAGACGACAACCCTCTGTAAATCCATACCCATCTAGAGCCTCAATGGCCACATTTTTTAGATTTGAGCAACAATCTTGAGCTGATGGATGCATTGCTAGACAAATAAGTTTAAAGCTTGCCCTCACCATTACAAAATTATATAGACTACTTAAACAAGTGTCGTGTATCAATTAGTACCTGCCATTGTAACATATTCAAAAATAGAGTTAATAACAATTATTGCATAGTATACTAACACATTTGAAAATTAGTCTATGTAAATTTCATTATAGTACACAAGCATATAATTATGAAGATGAAAGAAAAAATCCTCATGCTTGGAAAAAATAGCATAAAGAAGGTCATGAACCCTATAAAATTCGTAGGACATTAAAAGCATTACAACAAAAAATAATTGTTATTATGGAATATAAATGACAATTGTGCTTACAAAATGTGTGACACATCATCTCCTTTATTTTAGATAAAAATGCACTTCTATGTAGTTTTTAAAATACAAGAGAGTCAATGGATGTATGCGTGTGTATACGATTGATGGCAATTGGGACAATGTAATTAAAAAATCAATTTTCAAACCACACTTTACATAAACATACAAAAATAGATTTTGTATCCCTTCTATGATAGGCACTAATAAGGAAAACATTTACTTGCAGTGTATCTTACATGATATCCTGTTATAAGATAAAATATTTGTTAGAGTTAAAAATTATATTTTGGTAGTATAATTAAACTATATGCAACTTGGACTATTGCCACAACTACCACATAATCTAACCAACTAAACTTATTTTCAAATATATTATAAGGAAGACTAGCCTTTTTTGGCAACATTTGTCCGAGAATTACGTTTCATTTATGCTCAAACCTTATTTAAAAAAAATCTTAATGTCCAAAATTCATGCTCAATTACCCAATTTTAAGTTTTTAACGTTGTATTTTTCTTTTTAGTTATTAGAAGTTAAACTTGCACTTGAATTATATGGATTTTATAGGTAAAACTGGAGCAAAGTACATACCCTACTTTTTCATTTTAAAAATAAAGTGTTCACTGTGAAAGTCTGCTGAATAGCTGATCTTACCGGTCTCAGTGCAATGAAACAAATATTAGACTATGGTAATCTCATTTGGTGCACCTTTTTGTCTTTTGGGATCATATTTAAGTTTAGCCCCACAGGAAAATAGAAACATATGTCAAATTGTCTTATTTTATGCTGATATTCGTTCTCACACACGGTTCTATTCCCACGAAGGAGAAGATGAGGGGTGGGCTTTACAGAGTGAGCACCATAAAAACTACTACTAAATCTAGACAGGCTTTGTGTGTGTTGACTTAAATACAGGAAGCTCTAAGAAAGAAAAAAATATAGGTTTACTGTTCACAAGGGAATTAAGAAATGTGGGTGCTAGAAGCTTTTCCTTTGAGCCTGTGCTAAATTCTTCATTAATTTCTTCATTCACGGTTTAAAGAAGAAAATTTGTGTTCAATTAGTTAACAAATGAGTAATGGGATGAATTACCATTGATCATGTATGAATGAGTTAGGCAAAGTCCACTTGATTTAAATATCATTGGGTTTAATGGTCAAACAACCAATAGTAATGGAAAAGACCCTATACCTTAGATAGTTCCAATCGCTGAGATAGTATTAGTGCATTTAAGGTCCAATATTTTTAAAAGTTTAGCACTAGTAGTTGTGACTTTAAGGTTGTTAGTGTTGACTATAAGTACTAATAATTGAATGAAATGTGCCCTTTAGATTTAAAAAGCAACCAATAATGTGATGCCACATCAGCACACTAACAAAACATGACTTAATGCACACCTATTGGTCCACCCTTTTTTTGGGGGAACTATTTGACACCTCAACAAAAAGCATGCTGACGTGGCATCATAGTTGATGATGTGGCATGAAACCTTAGTTATAAGTATGGGCCTTGCCAAGTAAGCTACTATAAAAAATTTGGAGTGATTTGAAATTGCCACGTATGATTTTGAGAGGCATGAAGTTAGGGTGCTCAACTATTGGGTCCTCTCCCCTAAAGTCAATCTTCACCAACTTCTCTAAAATACAAAAAGTCTCTAGTACAACATGAAAGTTGTTGCTAATTGTAGCCACTTCATCTATGTATATTGAATACAAGGCTTAAATTTGACAGTGCACCTTCCCTGTCAAGAATTTTTTTCCTATAGTTTAGTCTTCATTATTGCCTTTCATATGACAATTATTATTTTTTAATGCAAGTCAAATTTTATATAAGAAATATTAAAAAAAGAAATTACAAGCATCCAAGATTCTTATGCAAACATTTCCAACAATTTACCAGTTGCAAACATAGGCAGCTTATATAGGTTTTCAAAACCATTTAAAGCTCATGTATTTCAAAAACATTTAAAGCTCATGTTAAATAGACTCTTACAAGAGATGACTTCTCAAGGAATGCAAGAATAAAAGAAAGAAGAAAACATGCCTTACCTCTAGTCACACCCCTGGACCCGCAATTTTAGTCACTTTCTTATTTGTTTTAGTCACTTCCTTATTTTCTTTTCAATCACTGACATGTAATAAGAAAATGCATTCTTCACAATTCTCCTTTAATGCAAAACCAAAACATTCTAGTTCTTTCTATTTTTGATAACTGCAAGACCCTTATCCTTCAATGCAAAATTTAATTGTTTGATGTGCTGGGAAAACTTGGAATGAATATAAAATATTTTAAAAATAAAAGGAATGTGTATATATACATAAAACATATATACATATATATATATATATATATTCAAATTTTCATATTAGTTGTTTAACCGTATTTTACAATTAAAATCTTTAAATACAACTATACAACTGTCAAATTTAAGCCTTGATTAAATAAATGAGGTGGCTAATCACTATGAGTAGACACTATATTGTTGTGGCTAATGGTGAAGTGCTTGATAAATGACTTCTTTCACCCTTTTTATGTTTCACTTTAGACATTGTCATTTTTTAAGTTATATTCAATACCTTTAGATGTATAAATAATTGAATATATCTATCCTAAATAACAAATTCAATACAACATGTTGAGATTATATCTATTTAAGATATCTATGCTAGTTTTATTTACTTAAGACATGAACACATAAATAAGTAAGAAATATAATTATTTTATTTATTTAAAAGCTATTTTATTTTATTTTAATTTTGGAGAAAAATCATCATTTATTAATTAATAATTTATTCCAAAGTTTTTTTAATATTTATTTTATAATTTTGTAAACTTACTTACACCATTACATTGGCACGTTGCTTTCATTATAGTTGCACCTCTCAACGTAAAAAACTCAAAAATTAGGGAAGAGGACCCAGTAGTTGAGCACCCTAACTTCAAGCCTCTCAAAATCATATGTGGCAATTTCGAGCCACTCCAAAAATTTTACCGCAACTTATTTGGCAAGGCCCTGGTGCGTTGATGTGACATCACATGTTTGGTTGTTTTTAAATCTACTGAACACATTTTGTTCAATTATAAGTACTTATAGTAACACTAACAACCTTAAAGTCACAACTACTAGTACTAAACTTTTAAAAATATCAGACTTTAAATACACAAATACTATCCCACCACCTATTGAAACATCTCTCCCCTAATTTATATAAACCATCTTATAACTTAAAAAATAAAAATTAAAAAACTCAAATAATGGAACAATGTAAAGAAATAAAAATTAAAAAACTCAAATAATGGGACAATGTAAAGTGTAAATTCAGTCCAAGTACCGTAAATAACTAATAAGTTATTTGAGCCTCTTTAGGGAATTTCAAAAATAAAAACTGAAATCCAATAAATTTGACTTGACGTAATACGCCCGCCATTGCCTTTACTTTAAAAACATTAAATGGATGGCTTTTCAGAGGAAAAGTTTTCCCGCGCACACGTGAAGAAAACTTTCAATGAAGAAAAGAATCTACAATTGTAAATGGAGTGTAAGTTTTATGCTTTGGATGAGGAATAAAGTACACTCAGATTTCTTTCTTTTCAAACAGGATTGATATTGAAGGAAAGAATTGTCATCAATTAAAGTGACAAAATTGATAAAAAAATTATGGGGAAAAGAGAAAGCAATTCTTATATTTATTAGTTTTTGTTATGGTGGGTATTTATAATAATTAATAAATTAAAATAATCTTTTTAATTGGTCTAATAAAAATGATGGTATGTTTTTAATTACATTATCTATTAAAGTTTAGATTTTGATAAAGTTTGATGCTTGGGTGACTTTAACTGGATCTTCCTACTCATAGCAGCTTGGTCAAATAAGAATTTCTAGTTTAGATGTATGCTCCCTTTTAATGTTGTAATCTGCTATATAAAAGTAGAGATGCTAATATTATATAATCTAGTTGTTTCCATAAAAAAAAATTCCAATATTTGTTCAAATAATTAATTATATGTTTATATTTTAAACTCTCTACATGTTTAAGCTTGTATCAATAGTGTTTCTACCATCTTTTAAAATTTTAAAGTTTTATAAATTCTATTTTTTTAATTTTGAATTGAAGTATGTTCATTGAAAATACCTTTTTAAGTTTTATTGTGCAACTATTTTCCCATTTTATTAAATTCATTATTTTAAAAGGACCAATTATATAAATTTATTTTTCCCTTCGTATAAAATTTGAAGAGTTAATATGGTCTTCCTCCATATTCAATGTAAATGACAATAAATGAAAATCTTTTTCTTTTTCTTTTTCTTTTACTCAATAAATATTGTTTAGATGAGGTGGCTCAATAAATATTGTTTAGATGAGGTGACTAGTTCACAATATTGTATTTATTTATTTTTTAATAAACACTCTAAACAATTGTCTTGTCTAGGTGAGGTGACCTTAACTAAGGCCTTTTCATTATTCCAAGTTTTTGTACTCTGTAGCCCGATTTACTCATAATTTCACCATTACATTCTCAACAAACATGAAGAGTAAATAATCATACACTCATAAAAGGATATTGTTTGTGAAAAAGGATACAATGATTCTTCATGTACTCTCCTTCGTATGACCACTTTATCAATACTTATAAAACAACAAAAAATGTATAATGAGTAGTGTTTACCACATTTTCTAAATATTAGCACAAACTACAAGTTACTTTGACTATCTATGAAGAATGAGAAGAAAAGAGAAGGGATACAAAAATTCTATTTTCTCAAAAAGTGGTGTGTAAAAGCTTGGATGTGATGTAGAAAATGTGATAAGGGTCCGTACAATGCAGCCATACAATAAAACTTCATGTGATTTGGCAACACAATAAATCTCTATGTGATGTGGGTAATGTGATCAAACTCTATGTGATGTAGCAAATGATAAAAATCCACATGATTGGGCCATGTAATTCAAGAAGACTTCATGCGATGTGGACATGTCACTAGAAAATGGTATAGCCCCATTTAGATATTGATAGTCCCTATTTAGCAAAAAATGTTGTCTAACATCTCAACCATAAAAAGTGTAAGTAATAATTTATGCCCCCATTCAATTGGTTGCACCCAAAGGGTGCAAGGAATTGAGGGAGAGAAAAAAATAAAGCATGTAAAACATTTAAACATCATGTTATATAAGCATGTAAGCATATAAATGAAACATAACCATCAAGGCACATGATATAATTGCTAGAGTATTCACAAGCTAGGTTAAGTGTTTTTGTATTTTCAATAGGCTAGTATTATTCTCATATTCATTTATTCACTCTATTTTATTAAGCACACTTAGGTAGTTTGTATTGTTCAATCATGTGCCCATGTCTTATGCACTTAATTGACACTTAGCTATTTAGGTTGAGTCATCTCCCTCCTATTATGCTATATCAACTTTAGTCAACTTCCTTCTATCATTCTAGATCAAGCGCAGTTACCTTCCATCGATTGTGCATTGATTAGATCCACCCTTTATATAAGTATGGGCTCATTTGTACTATGTGATTAATCAAATCAATCTGTCAATTAAGTTAACTAGATAATATTACCCTATTGTTATTTCCTTGCATTCTGATTTGCTTTTGCATAGATCTAAGTGAAAAGTATGAATTGGTTTAATGGTTTTTAAAACATCAAAATATTTTATTGTACCTACATGGTATCAAAGTAGATCTATTTTTACCCCTTCCCTTTGTGACATTCCCCTTTATGGTGTTGTGTTTTTCATGTATCTTGTGTGGAGGATGCTCTCATGCTACAACCATTGGAGTGTTGTAGGGAATTTTTTAGTGGTGAATCTTTGCCAATTGGCGAATAGTTCATTTTTGCAAATGAGGAATTGGCGAATACATTACCACCGACGGGGGGCCAATTGGCCCAGTTTTTATAGATTTTTGGTCAAATGCGTTTCAATTCGCCACCCTATTAATTTTTGAGTCATTTATAGTATACTACGTGGTTCTAATGGTGATTCTCTTGGAATTTCAGAGGCATGTTTTAATTCACCGACTTATTCACCAATATCATTAAACAATTGACACACATGAGGACCTAATTCGCCAATATCATTAAATAGTTGACATGCACGAGGACCAATTTCGCTAATATAATTAAATGGTTCACATGTATAAGGACCAACTTCGCCAATGCCATTATAACTCCATGCTAATTGTAGGGCCATATTTACCTAGAAAATTACTATATATGTGTTTGATGGAGGTCCATTTCACCTAACATTTATAAGTGTCCTATTAATAGTACGCAGGAATCGCCATATTATTATAATAGCATTTGAAAATCCTGTGTTATTCACCAAATATGCATTGATATAAATGCATTTGAAACTCTAATTAATCCTTTAAGTTTACACATTTTGTTTAACTCAGCTCTCGAATCCTCGATTCCTCAATTCATTTCAGATCATAGAGAAGTTACAGCTACATGCATTGGCGAGTCACTGAAAGGTAAGTGATCATTTCTTTACAAGTTTACTATGTAATAATATAAGATTCATGTTGATTATTTGTGTCTTTGTTACAGATGATATTGATTGAGTAGGAATTAGGACTTAGGAGATATCTTAATCTAGGAGTCTAGGACCCAAGGATCTATATTTTATAATCTATGATTGCATCTTGAACAAAATGACATTATTTCTGTAGCTTTTAATTCATGAGAGATGTTGAGCAAGAAGAAGTTGTCTGAGGGTGGTGAAGGGAGGTCAAGGCCATCAAAATGGAGAAACAATAACATAAAGTCATACTTTGGCAATGTTGGCGGTCCATCAGATGTAGATACAACATCAGAACCTGTACCATCTATTGACTTGCATCACAATTGCACGGATGATATTCTAGGGAATACCTAATGTAGCAAGAATGATGACAATGACACTGATGATATTCCAGGGAATACCCAATGTAGCGAGATTGATGAGAACGCCACAGATGATATTCCAGGGAATACCTAATGTACCAGGAATGATGAGAATGCCACAGATGATGTTCCAAATCCAGGGAATACCCAATGTACCAGGAATGATGAGAATGCTATAGATGATGTTCAAGGGAATACCCAAGGTAGTCAGAATGATGACAATTCCACAAATGATGTTCCAAGAACAAATGATAATGAAGCTAATGAAGGTATAGAAATCAATGAAGATGAAGATCTTGCAAGTGCACGCAAGGGGAAAAGAAAAGCCAAATCAAAAAAGGGACATGAGTGGGAAATGTCAAGGAGTTTTCAGATTGATTGGGTGTCCAAATTCCCATTCATTGAATTGGTGGAGAATAAAAACAAAGATGAACCTCCCATAGAATGCAAGTGTAAGATTTGCAGTTGGAAATATCATAGGGAGAAGAGGTTGTAGTTAAAACTTGACACCATAGAAAAACATATTGGAAAATTTTATGAAAAACAAATCATAGATGGACAGGAAAAATCAGTGATAAGATGGAAAACGAAGGAAGAATGTTTTCATGTAAAGAATGTGCTCGAATATGAAACACATTTGTAAAGAAAGGTGAAGATTCATGTAGGTGGAGGTTCAATTGAAACTCAATTTGGAAAGATGATGGGAGAATTACAAATGGCAAAAATTGTTCAGTTGGGTGTTGTTTTTCATATTTTGAGCAGAGGGCGTCCTATGACAGACTACCCTAAATATAATAGTTTATTATCTTTTATGGGTGTTCCTAATTTTCCCAACACACACTAGTCAATAAATAGTGGATGGGAATGGGCAAGTTCTCTTGCTGAGGTGGAAAAATGTGATTTACAGGAAAAAATAAAAGAG
Organism: Cunninghamia lanceolata; assembly: GCA_027924645.1. Classification (NCBI taxonomy): domain Eukaryota; kingdom Viridiplantae; phylum Streptophyta; class Pinopsida; order Cupressales; family Cupressaceae; genus Cunninghamia; species Cunninghamia lanceolata. Next base: position 120,099 of record BSBN01001364.1, read on the forward strand.
TCAACTTTTATTGCATAATTTCTAGATGAAGTTACAACAATAGATAATACTTTCTCGGTATGTATGCATATGTATATTGTGGCAAATCATGTCCGCCAACCTCATCTACTCTCTGTTTATAAAATGAAGGAGAATGTAACATCACAAAATCTATTTGAGATAGTTAAGAAATCTTTGAATGAAATTGGAGGTATGGATGACTGCACAATTGCGAGAAGTTGGTGTGTGTAGGGGCAGATGGAGCTTCAGTAATGCAAGGTCATAGGAATGGTTTGTGTGCAAAGCTACAAAATTCTATTTCACCATACATGATTGGCATTCACTGCATGGCCCACATAATGAATTTAGCATTTAAAATTGTGAGCAAGTTTCCTGCAGTATCAAAAGTTGAAGATCTAGTCCGCAAGCTCTACTCATACTTTTGCCGAAGTCCCAAAAGGTTTTTGGAATTTCAACATTTTGTTGAGAGAATAACTGCAGAAAACAAGTGTCTTAAGGATGTTGATACCAGATGGATCTCCTTGCTTGAACCAACTAAAAGAGTTTTTGTAGAATATCAATCCTTGATTGGTTTAATGTACGAACATCGCTTCATAGTTGACAAGGTTCCTGACCTCTTACATAGGTTAAGTGACATAGAGACACTCCTCGTTTTAGCTGGTATTCTTCCCATGCTGGAGGAAATGAACATGCTTGTGAAAAAATCCCAAGAAAGGACTATGTATATTTCTAAATATACTAGATTGCGTAGAATGATATGCATGACCCTCAATAATCTATATCTATCAAGCCAGTCCTTCATAAGTCCAAAATTTAGTAGCTTGTTTTTGATAACAAATGTGACCAATAATGCTAATTTTTTACTGTTTAATGGTAGTGGGGGGTTTTGTGTCTCCGTAAAGGGATTTGAGATACCAATGTACTATTTAAACAAGGTCAAGCACACTGTCAGAGAAGAACCTGTTTCAAGGGAAGCTTTTGACAAGATTGTTAATTCTGTAAGTACTACTTTAAAGAGTATTGCAAGATCTCTTTCCTCAGAGATTAGAGATCAATTCCCTCGTGATAAAATGCTTGAAGCCATGTCTATAGTGTATCCTCAATATTGGGTCAACTGTGAGCCAACTGATTTTCACAACAAGATAAAGACCTTAACAAATCATTTTTGCAAAAGTATAGAATTCAATGGACAAGTAATAGAAGGAATTTTTAATCAAACTAAGCTTAGTGATCAATTAGATCGATTTGTAATTTCAATGAGGGAATAGTTTAAACTCATGGAGGCTCCCCACCAACATGGATCGATAACAAAGCTTTGGGTAACCTTAAGTCAAAGCGAAATATTGCGTGATGCATTATCATAATTTTTCAAACTTGTTGATTTATGTCAAACCATGATATTGGGGTCGATGGAGGATTAGAGAGTTTTCAGTGCATTGGGGTTCTTGAAATCAAAGATAAGAAATAAACTTGACAAGAATTTGGAAAATTGATTGAGGATGTATACAACTAGACATGATATCTGGAGTTTTCCTTTTGATAGGGCACTCGCAATCTGGAGGTCCTCATGTGAAAGAAGAGGGTTGTGCAACACTTCAAACAATAATAGCACATAGGACAATGACATGACGAATACCAGTGCCACATGTAGTGGTAATGGTGATGATGAGACGCTCTTAAGTGGAGGTATGGAGATAGAAGAAACTGAAGAACATGATCAGGATGATTTTGGATATCATGGTCATAGGGAGGATTAGGAGAATCTAAATGACAAGATGATTTGGCAATTTGAAGGGATTTAGAAGCTACTAGGTATTTATATTGTATTACATGTTCCAAACTCCAAAATGTTGTTGATGGAATTTTATTTCAATTTGTCTATCTGTGATGTACATTTTTTTATTTCGATCAAAAAAATTAATATTTTCATTTATTATTGTGTGATTCTAATAATTTTTACAAGCATTCAACTAAATGTGAAGTAATTTTTCTTCTCTATAACTATAGTAGTGTTTCATTTGTTTTCCTTTATTGCATTGTGATGGTTTTTTAAATTTCCCAAGCTCCAGCTCTTGTAAACTATAGAATAACGTGTTGCATTACCATACTTTGATCAGTTCCTAAACCAACTCTAATTAAGATTCCTTGTAATCACTCAGAACACTCAATATCTTCTTAAAGCATTAAATTTACTCTAAGTATAACCATTAAGAAAAATATTCAAACACTAAATTTAGGTTCCTCGGTCATAGCATTTTATCAATTTTAAAATAGAAAACCCCAGCAGATTGTTCCACAATGTCTAGCAGAACATCCGGGTGGTGCTTCCTTAGGATTTAGGGCTTCTGGTTTGCTTGGTTTCATCTATTTGAATTTTGAATCCCTAAGGCTAAAATTCTAAGTGTTTATGTTTTGTGCTTCCTGCATGTTTTCTTCTTTCCCTCTGTTGACTGTCTGTCGAAGGTTACCAGTCACTTAAGTCACAACTTAATGTCTTCACACCCGTGAGTTGACCAGCCCCTACTCCTAGCCTTACCTACTGTCACCCATAAAAATCAAAGCTTTAAGTCTTAGGTTAAAGCTTAATAAAGCTCATTTCACAGCTTCGCAGGGCCTTTTTCATGATGTCACACCCCCCTGCAACGATACGAAATGACTGCCATCTGTCAACCAATATGATAGTGGTCCGCAGAAGAACTTTTGATCCAACGGTTGCGCTCCATCACAGAGGTATCTCTCTGAGGGGAATATTCATTGCACTGTCGTGAGATGGCGACATGTGGCACTCCTCTATTAAAGAATTGAAAAGCAAGGCCCCATGCGTCCGGTCTGGATAAAAAGGTGATGTGATCTGTGGAGAGGATATAACTTATTCAAATTATTCTGATTGGTCAAGGTCTTTTCAAACGTCGTGACGAAGATTTTCAAATCTAGTCACGTGATCTCAGTCATAGATTGCAGAACGAAAGGAAAGGATCAACGGCCCCATTTCAAATTTCCTACGAATGAGGATTTTTCAATTGTCCACAGCACGAACTTGGTAATGGTCGTCGTTGCCACCATTAATACTACAAATGGCAAGAAATCCAGCATTATAAGGGCATAATTTAGGGAATTGTCTGTCCTTTTCGAGAGTACAGTTGCATTCCTACTGAAAGGTGCTTTGAAACGAGCAAGTTGATGTGATTCTAAGCCTCTTCTAGCATCAAAAACCAGTAAGTGGCTTTTGTTCCTCTGTGTCTCATCAATTTAGCTATCTGTTCGTTTCAAAGTGTTAAGAAGTAATTTATAGTTGCAGAAGCCCTAAGTTAAATGCATAAACATAGTTTAGAAGGATGAGTCAGTCTAGTCAACCTTCCACCTCAAAATGTAGTCTAGACAAAGACCTCATGATCCAATGTCCCGGGTCATTGAGGAAAGTTGCAATAGGGCTAGGACAAGTAGGAAAAAATGATAAAATCTATGAATTGTGTGTGAATTGTAGAGATGCTAGAATACCCGTATCGACGTGGAGCCTATTTGAGCATTGGCATAACAGAGAAGACTAGACCCTATTTGCCATGCCTGGAAGCTTGATTTGGCCAAGTTGATTTGCCCCAATGTCTTTGTCAATCCAGACTTGATCAGAGCAATTGCAAGTAGATATGACCCCAAAACTAGGTCTGTTCTATCTGGAAATGGTTCTGTCATAATTAGATTCACAAAAGCCTATATTTCAACTGTGTTCAATTTAGACCTTGCTGCTAGTATGCCCATTTACCTGAATGCCTTCAGAGAAAAGTATAAGATTGTCAGATATGCCTATAGATCATTCAAACTAACCAAGCATAGACCAAGGGGAGTTGATGGAGGCCTGGTAAAAAATTTTGACATAGAAGAGGAGCCCTTCCATTGTAATTTGTTCATGGAATATTTTGTTAGAACTTACCATAGTTTATGCCATGTGCTTGGGAGGGATGTAGCTGACAGAATGCCAGTATCCTTGATGATGATGGCAGTTTGCATTCAAGATCTTGGAATCAGACATCCATATGACTATGCAAGTTACTTGGCTGAGAAAATGCACAAGCAAATGGTGACAATAAAAAACAACCTGTATTTTGTAGGTCCCCATGTGGAATTCACATGGTATTCTTTGATGTGCCACATGATCCTATTCTCTTTGTTAGGCCACTGCCAGTGGCATAAAGATTTACATATGAGGATGACAGATGAACAAGGCAACATGAGTCCAGTGCAAATGTGGACTTGCATGCTTGACATGCATTTTAAGGATGCTAGTTATGTTGTTTTTTAGGAGCATTTTGTAAGGAAGGTCTTAGGTTTCTTGAAACCTAAGGGGGACATAATACCTAAATAAGTCAAGGATTTCTTGAGACCTTTAGAAAGAGCCCCACACTTGATCATAGAACACAACTGGGGAGATTGGTTTTTGCATACAAATACTACTTGCATCATGATTTATGGGTGTGAAGCTCCACCTTACGCTCTGCCTAAGTTTGTGCCCAAGAGGCTTGTCTTCATGGAAATCATAAGGCAATTAAATGAAGCCTACAAGGAGCATTTCAGAAAGCACATGAAGAGGTCACTCATCCCTACTTCTTTGAAGCTTAGTGATTTTATAACAATTGATAAGAATGGATTAGATCATATTGGCTCCATGCTTCAGTGTTACAGGATGGATACAGAGCAAGTGAGAACATTTGACCCTGAGAGTTTTATTCACAAAACACGGTTGAAGGTCAGTAGGCCTGGTTACCCCCACCGAGTCATCTTCAATGAAGATATAGTAAGAAAATGTCAGTCAATGCAGGAGATATATCTTTTGAGAAATAAATGGAATGCAGTGATTGAGGGAGAGAGGATGAAGAGAAATGCCAATCCTGCATACCCTGGGGCTTTTGCTAAAGTGCAAGATCCCATAAGGAGAATTGAGATGATCTTTTCTAAGGTAGACAAACTAATAGCTAGTGCACCTGCAGGTGAGGAGAGGCCATCTTACCTACCAAGTAGTTTTAGGGGTAAGTATGTAAGAGAAGAAGAATCCCTTGATTCCCTTGCTCCAAAGAGAGCAAAAATCATTGACCTTAAGGCAGAGGTGGAGACAAAAGTTGTGGAACAGATGGAAGAAGTAGTAGAAGAACAAATTTAGGAGCCTCCTCATCAGGAGAGTTCCCCATTAAGGATAAGGCCATACTCTTCACCAGATAATAGGTTGACAAGGTCAACAATTAACAATGAAGTTGATATAGAAGATATGAGAGTATTGGCATGTAACCAATTTATTGCAGATGATGCATTTGTCAGCACACCTGAATTTAGGTCATTCATGTCGAGGACAAAGAATGAAGAATTTCAAAGGAGAATTGAGGAAGCAAGGAGTGGTGCTGACCCCTCTGAGTATGATACTATTACTCAAATGGTTTTGAGTGAGGTTAATAAGGATATCAGTGCAATAACCCTAGAGGAGGGCAGTGCTCTTGTAGCCAAAAGTAACATCCTACTGCTACCACATTGGACTCTATCAAATGTAATTGCATTTGATACCATAACAAGGGATGACTCTGATATGACAGAGGAACAAGTCAGCAAAGCTTTGCAAGGTGCTACATTTGACCCAAGGTTTGAAACCTTGGCAATTTGGGCATTGGCCCCTAGTGATAAGAAACTAAAAGTTGGTTTGGAGGAACTGATTGGCAATGTCATAATTAGAAGGGTGTTAGACACCCATGCCCCTCAAGCTACCAGTCTAAATGTGCAAACTACATAATTTGCTGAGGCAATGGAAATTAAACTGCATAAACACTATAATGAATTGTTGGAGAAATATGTAGTGGTCATGGCCAGGTTGAGAAAATATGAAGGGCAACCACAATTAGAGCCTAGTCCATCTTAGAGTCCCCCTATCATTCAGACTGCAGAGTCACTTCCAGTTGACACACAACCTCTCCTTTCAGAAATCAAAGAATTGAAGGAGGATACCAAAAAATTGAAAGAAGAAAAGGAGAACAAAGTAAAGGACATGGTCACCAATTTGATCAAAAATAGAGTGACCAAAATCTTGGCCAGAGTGGAGGAGGCCTAGACGACTTACTCAAAATTAAGGAAAGCCTATGAGAAGCATGAATCTGATAAGCAGAGACTATCAAGTGTGAAAGCTAAGTGGCTACCAAGAACTTTAGAGGTCAGAGATTTTCTTAGGTGTTCTAGATTTGATGCAAATGAACCTCCTAAGTTGATATTGGTGTTAGATATACTAAAACATTTTGAGGATGTGGCTAGTTTTCAATTGAAATTGGATACACTATTGAGGGAAAAGATGTAGGCAATAGAAATGATGGACACTAAATGGTTGCCACATATTTTGGAGGCTGATGGGAAGGCTAAGGACTTGGACAAGTGGAAGAGAGAAATAATAGATAATGGTCATCAATTAATTCCCTCTTGTTGTGATGAAGGCGATCCAACCATGCAGGTGTTGAGTTTATCACTTGACAAGCTGCATTTGGTTTAATTTACTTTTGATATATCCTACAAGAATGTAAAGTCTATTTTGGATGCCAACTATGTCAGTCATAATGGCAAGATCGCAGAGGTTATCTCATTCCCCTAGCCACTTGAAAAGACATATAGTGAATGGAAGGACAGGTATGGCTCGCATGACGGAACAGGCCAACCACTTTTTCCTCAGCATTAACGAGGCAGATCTTCAGGCGGCTACACATCTCCCAAAGTCCATCTACTCCTTCTCCTTTCTTCTCTCAAGTGAAATTAATGTTCTCAACGCCATGTTGGCGGTGCTTTGTATCCAGAACCTATTTGAAATGACAATGTAATCAATGTTGAGTACACGTTCTTGGTCTATAAAAGAACTGTGTTAATCATTCTTGTGTGGTTGGAAGATTTTGGAAATTTTGAGAAGTAAATAAGATACAAGTACTACTTTGTAATATTGTTGGAAGATTGGGGAAGTTTTGTACAGTGAAATATAATACAATTTTGATAGGTTGCCCGTATTTCTAGAGTTGTAAATTTTAGTTTCTTGCATGTTGCATGATTTTTCATGAACATTTTATCAGTTCTAGATTGAAATATATGAATAATGGTGTAGCATATTATATTATTAATATACACCATTAGCAAATATTTAATATGAAGTGGGCAATTAAATAATACAGACAATTTCAACACATAAAAGGATTTCAGTGTTATATTGATTTTCAAATGAACATTGAAGGTCTGAAGGAAATTAGAATACATTGAAGACTGAAGTATTACATTTACAATGTATAATAACTTGCTCAAAACCAACTCTGTACAATGCTCTGTTGGAACTTGGAAACACATGTTTTTTATTAGATAAGCGGCAAGCCAAGGGTGCCAAACCCATTACAAAGTAGCCCCTAGGAAGTCCAGATAGACAACAAAAAGAATGGATGCCAAAAAACCAGAGATAGTAGTCCAACAGCCTAGTCATTTTGGTATTGATGTCATTGGAAACACATGTTACTAAATCATTGTATCAGCTTTTGTAGAGTGCTCCACTCTTCATCTAATGGAAGTGTATTTTTTCTTAACCCATGGTTACTGAGTTTTAACTATGATAATATTTTATAACTGATATTGTTACTTGACTTGAATGTATCACTCAAAGTTGCATTCAAGGTTACCAGTGGTAGGATGGAATCCATAAAAATTGCCTCATCAAGATTTTGAGGAAACCGGTCCTTGTCGAAGTTCATTTTATCCTCCATTTTCTTTTTGAAAGCATTCTTTCCAATGTATCGGTATGATGGGTCAAAAGCCACTATCAAGCCAAGCTTTTTGAAGTGTTCTACATTTGTTTACAGTTGCTTTGTCAATAATACAGTTTGTACGAAAAGTTCATGTGCTTGTTCCAGCTTCGTACATTTTTCAATGATAGTTGAGGCCTTTATTGTGGCATCAATATGGTAGTGAATTCCTTTAGATTCCAATTCTTCACCACTAGCTATGTAGATTGATTGCAAAATTTTGTTTGCATCTGACTGTCTTGAAGTTGTCATGTCTCCATTTTCAACAATGTATTGTTTGAGTGTATTACTACATAATACTAGATCATCAATGAATTCAAACATTTTAGACAAATCATCAATCCTCTTCATTATTTTCTCCCAAATGTTATTTTTTATATAAACCATTGTGTTTCTATATAATTCAGATACTTTGTTTTGGTAGGATTTTATTTCATTCTCTGCATTCTTCAGTTTTTTTTGCAAATTTTCAAAGAATTTTCTCTCTCTCTCTCTCTCTCTCCACATTTTCTTGCCACATATGTCCTACTTTCTCTGAATGCTCTAGTTTGGTATTGGCTTCAATCAAGGATTGTTCTAATTTTTCTGAATTGGCTGTTTGACTATCATAATTTTTTTAACTTTCACTCAACATTTTCTTCAGTTTATTCACTTCCTCTTATGTTTGTTTATTCACTTCACTTGTAGATGTAGAGTCAGAGTTTTTTATCCTTTTCTCTAATTCTTTGGTCTTGTTCTCTACTCCTTTCCTCTTGTCTTTTTCACTTGCTATGTCTGCCTATAACTTTCCTATAAGAGTCTCCAACCTGTTACGTAAATCACAAAGTCAAATGAAAAAGAGCAATATGAATGGAATTAACATCACTAAATATATTTTCCTTCTGTTGTAACTCAATTACTGGAAGATGTGACCTGTCTATCTTACAACTCTGATTTGTAGACAATATATTCAACAAGGTTACCAGGAAATTAAAAACAATCATACCTTTTTTTCTCTCTTGCTTTAGCAATGATGTGTACACCACTTTGTTGTTCTTTTTTGATACATTAATTTTGTCAGAATTTTTCATTCCAGAAAAATCCGCTTGGATGGTGCTCACCTCATAGTCAGATCATTGCATCTGGTCCTCTGGTTTATCTTGAACTTTGGGCACAATAATCATGTAATCCATTTTTTTGTTTTACAGGTCAAATGTAGTCAATACCCTAGTTGTTGCAGGCTCTGAAGTTGTAGTAGTCTCTATCTCTAGCACTTGCTTCTTGTGACTTTTAGATAATTTTGCTTTCTTTTCAAACTCAGCTTTGTAATCACAATCTGTGACACTTGACATAAATTTGAATGGCGAAGGAGTAGTTGTAGTTTTGGTGGCATATCTAATTAATTGTGGCTGAGTATTAGCCATTCTTGTCCCAGTCACACTAATGATAGGAAGGGGGTGCATTTTGGAAACAACTACTTTGATGTGGATGTGGAATCAACACCTGCCATAGCCTTCACAAGCCCTTCCTTTTAAGTTTGTCTATAGTTTCATTTAATGTTGTTGATGGCCTCTTCTGAGTTTGTTGTTGCATCTCTTGCTGACCACTACTACTACTAATACCTGTACCATCACCAGATTTGCCACCAGTAGCACTAGAATGTCCACCATCTCCTACAACAAAAGAATGAGAAACATGTAGATTAGAAGACCCTTGTGGTACTGTTAGTGATTAAATCTCACTCTGAGGATTTAAAGCTGGAACAAATCTAATCTCCTAATCTGTATGTGTATGCCCTTTAGCTTGTTCATCACCTCCAATGCTGAGTAGAAGATCATTAGGTTTTCTAGGGTATACCTCTGGTACCGTCCAAATGCCTTCTCCTGTGGGCCTCAAACCACCACCTTCATAACCCAATTTTTGGGCTATTGATGCCCCTTTAGTGTATGTTTGTCTTGCGCTCTCACTCATATGAGGTTTGAATACATAGGCACTAAGATCTTTGGGTTGATTTTCATCCTCATCATCACTTTCAACATTAGTTCCTTGAGCTTCAAAGGGATGCTCTTTATCCCACAATTTGCTGAACTCTTCATCTTCTGTGATGTCTTCGAGATCTATAGTAGCTTTTGGATCACCGAGACCCTTCCTCATAGACCAAAAGGTCGAAATTTTTGACAGTGTCCAATGTTCCTCTATACAAGCTTGTTTTAGAGTCTAGAATTTTTGTACACTTAGATTTTTCAACAGCTTTTGTATAGAAATTGTTGAATCTCTTGTTTGCCAGTGCATCTCTTTGTGTTTATGGAATTGGATGCAATCCCATTATTTCTGATGATAATTTTTCAAAAGAAATACCTCTTTGAGTAGCAGTTTCTTCCATGACTTTTCTCACCTCCTCCCAAGAATTCTTGTTTTTCAACATTTCTAGTAGGGGTTTACTTTCATGTTGAATTTTAGTTGGAGCATTCTTATTGGCCACAAGCCTTCTTTTAATCACGTCACATGGGTCATACTTCCAATGAGAGTCAACATCAAATTTAAAAAGTTGTAGAATTTCATGTGCCACAGTGAATGCTTTTCTCTCAAATGTGAACCCTCCACATGAAAAAGGTAAGGAAGGAAATATGTTCTTCTTTTGTTGACTAACAAAATACAACTGATCAGTACTCTCCATCTATTGTATGTATTCCAATGCAAAAACCCTCTCTGTCACATGTATTGGAAGTTTGTGGGGTTGCACGCTTTTGATCCATAAAATCTTAGGACAGTATATTCCTCCATGAAGTACCATTCAGCCAATTGTATTTCTTTTTCCAGTTGAATGCAATTTCTACAAGACTCGGGCAATCTAGGCATTGGAGTATTTGTAATGGTTTCATACAATGTAGCCAAAAACTAGTCCACAAAAGGATTGTAGTTCTTTTGGTTATGATACATCTTTATCTTATGGGTCCAATCCAGTAGTCCAATTTTATCTTGCTGACGCTGAATTTGAAGCTTGTTGTCCTGAAACATCCTAGCAAATTACACTAGAAAAAATAGCACAAGTAGGTTGTGAACCTAAATGTCTTTCTGTTGGCACTAGGAGTGGGAGGTTCACTTTGGCTTCGTTTAATCATTAAAAACTGACAATGCATGGATTCTACAATGTGCTCAAGAAATCTGTATTTAGCAGGTGGCATGAATTGATGGACATTGTATACCATTTCAAGGAGGCTTGCATCCACTTCACTATTATTATCCAATCCAAGGCAAAACACTAGCATGGAAACAATATCCTGGACCCATGATCTAAAAATATCAATTTTATAAGGAGGCTTATGATTCTGATTGAGTTGGACACCATCCACTGTTAGAGATTTGATAAATCTTATTTTGTTATTTTCACTAACTGCTTCATAAGTATTACCAAGTTTTTCTAGGTTTATGAGGACTGCTCCACATTCTTTAGTGGTAAAACCCAACAATTTGCCAAAATGTTCTCCATTAATGGGAAGAATTATTTCCTGGCTATCTTTTTTAACTATTGCTTTTCTTTTTTCATCATAATTCTGGGCAGAAACCATGATAAATTTAGGGCAAGGGAAAACCTCAGGTAACATCAAGCGTCCTAATCCAACCACCCATGGTGGAGTCATCCCGTTAATTGGTAATGGTTTTTTTGGGTCAGGTTGCTTAGCTTGTGCTTGACATACCTTATTCTCCAATGAAAACCTAAGTACTGAGGCAAACCTTCCAAAAATTACAAGGTCATAAATATCATGGTATTCATCTGTAAAACCTGGGGCTTCAAGCAGTCCAACATAGTCTATTTTTTCTTTTTCTTTGGTTTTCCCAAATTTTTGGTCTGGTAGTGCTGGTAGACATGCTTGTAAACACTCAAACCTAAACCCCAAGATTGAAAAAACTAAAGTCTCAAGGACAACAGTAACAACAATAGTAATAGGAATAAAGTATATATGTATTTCACTTACCCAGATACGATGAATACAAAGACTGGCACTGAGTGAATCCGTGGCATCTCACAATCGATATTAAAATTTCTGGTGCACTGCAATCTCCTTGTCACTTGAGTCCTTGACCCTCTCGCTTCCAAGTAGTATTAATTAAAATTGCTAAATGTTAAGTGCCAACTATGAAGTAAAGTGAGTGAAACGTGGTAATTTCTTTTATTAAAGTTTAGTACAAGTATGTAGTTTTAGTTGTACACTTGTACTGAGTACTCCCACTTTAAAGTTCAAATGAAATGTAAGGATGGCATGCAAGTCTGCAGCCTAAATTAATTATTTAATACAACATGAACATCAAGCAGTGGAATTGAAAATTTAAAAACTATTGTATAATCTCAATCGTTGGTCTTTGTAAATCTAACAGCTCTTGATTGATTCCAGAGATTTGAGATTGCAAGTCTTGCGCTCCGGACTTTCGTTCCAGAATACAACTACACCTGTCCATATAGCATCGAAACATTTAGCTAGAGTCTGCAGCTCCTTTAATATTTATATGAAGTCGGGCCCACTTTGATGATATAATAACTAATAGAATAAAATGAACACATTGACATCATTGCATCAATAATAAAGTAGAAATTATATTAATACAAAAAATTTACACTTGCATAATTATATTAATATAAAAGATTTACTCTTGGGTAATTATATTAATACAAAAAGATTTACACTTGGGAAATTATATCAATACAAAAACCACTCTAGCAGCCAGCCCAAGATCCAAAAACACACAACACCAGAGAGGCTACCATAGTACCATAGAAATCCCTAGCCCCTTGACTGAGCGACTCCTCAAAAACTTGCCACCCTATCACCCCAGCACGGAAATCACCAAAAAAAGTGGCCCTAGGAGCCCAACCACTCCTAAGGCCACTACAAGTAGAATCCCCTCGCACTCACAATGGTTGCGAAGTATTCAAGCCATACCGGAGTCTCCTTTGTGTCCATTCCAATTGCCTACTGAAGAAAGTGTCTCCCATGAGCTGCCCAAAACATGTGCCTTCCCAGTTGTTGCTCATTCATGTTTAGCATGAATGACTACCTAGCTACGCCCTCATGTCCCTCCCGTAGCTTCTCCAGGTCTCTCAGCCACGGGATACCGACCTCCAATTTTACATAAATCAATACGTCTACGTCATCTAAAAGAATATCTGGAGTGAATACCTCCCATAGAATCATCAGTGCATCCACCTTTGCCTCTCCTAGGTCTAACAGAGAAGCCAGAAAGTGTGAGGAAATGTCTCAATTTACCCTATATGAATATCTATCCTCGGAGACCAAGAAGTCTTTACCAAGGACCATCTTCACTGCCTCAAGGAAGAATTGGTTTTGCTGGTTACAAATGTTCATCAGTCTGCCATATTTGATACGACCCAGAAAGGCGACCTGACACTTATTGCAGCAGAGCCTTATGGGAGTCTCCATGCTATATTTTGAGAAAGCCAGCTGAGTGCCGTTTTGCTGGAGACCTCCAGGATTTAAAGGAAGATCGTGAATGAATACACGCTTCAACTGACAGATGCATTCATTCATTGTCTAGATTTTTTGTAGCATCAATCTTCAGCTCGTGTAAGGATCGACCAACAACAATTCTCTGAACTTGTCAGAACTATTTAATAAATTAAAAATTAATGCCTGGGAAAAGTATTTTACAGCCCACCAAATGAAATCAATATCAATATATAAATTTATAATAATATCATGTTTTATATAATATAATTATAATTTATTATTATATTATTATTATTATCATATATTATATAATTATTATCATTTATTATATTATTATCTGATAATAATATAATATATGATGTTAATCATATAATGTAATTATTATTATACGGTCAGACTTAGAATAAAATAAAGGAGCTCGGGGCTGGTAACTTAGAGAAAAGGGGCCAGTAACTCGACGACAACCAAGGGGATAAAAGAACAACTTAAGTTGGGGAAACTGGCTATACAGGTCAACGATGAATTAGAAGGATAAACCCTAAACACCTTAGACAAAAACAACCGCAGTGTTATTTAATATTGAAAATTTGATTCTTTGAAACATCTATGATCTGTATACATTGCAATTTCCCATCAAACTCATGTCAATTTCAAACCATAATTACTTCTATATTATTTAGTAAAATTTAACATCACCCTTCAAAAAGATTGGGGAATTACATCGTACATGAACCTCTAACCAACCTCAAAGTTCCAAACAAAACTCCTATCCTTCGACCTTCAAACCTTGCTTTGATCCTCCAAAATCTTTTTGGTTCTTCTTTTCGACGACGCGTAATAAATATTTTACTATAGTCCATAATTATCCTATTAACAGGCAATGGGTCCGTTACAAATTCACTTATATCCTCATTCACAATGACAGTCAATGATTCACTATAGAACCTTGCTTTATACGTACAAGAAACCACTAGGCATGGGTAACAATAAGGCAAGTAAAGGAGAATTAAATTGATTTTCTTGAGGTCACTGGCAATTGAGTTGCAATACCAATTCCATGTGTCAATTCAAATTTCTAGTTTCTAATACATGCATGCATGTGTGGGAGATTCAACCCACCACCAAGAATAGAATGCATCATTTGCAAATGTTAAAAGTGTTGATTCTTGACATGATTTATTCCACTTGACGAATTCTCGTATTTCTTCATTCTGAGACATGCAAAGCAATAACATCCTGCATAGCCACACACAAACAAAATTTTCCATCATCTTACTACTATTCTACAACTGTGAACTGAGAACTCTATCACACAGTTAAATTCAAAATCATGAATGATCACAAAATAAATACTTGGTAACTTACTTTCTTCGCACAACTGCTGTAATGAAAGCCACTACTTTGACCTTTATAGTCTATTGATTCTTCTACTATCTGAAACTTAGTAATGCATTATAAGGTTGAAACAATAAAGACTATCATATATACATTACATGTACTTCCCATGACAAATGGGTAATAAATAACAAGCAACTCCGTTGAATTACCTCTGTTGTACCGTGGAAATTCGCATTGGCTAATCTGTGCAGTTTGTCACGACTCACTTGCCATTAATGAACTTAATTGAGCAATGGCTAATCTATGCAGTTAAGTGCATTCAATCAAATCAATCATACCACCACTGACCATTTGATGAACCCTAGAATGAAAGATGAATGGTTGTAATTCAATTCCGGAAGGTAGATCTCCAACGCTGCATATTGCTAACAAAATCCTCCAGAATCAACTAGCAGTCATTAGATATTATTAGATCAACAATTGACAACTTGACATATATATAAAATATATAATATATTTATATTGATTATTGTGCAAAGGTCAAGGTGGCAGCGTGCTAGAGCACAAGTCCTTGACTGTAAAACTACAAATTTGGGAAATTGGGTGTGTCAGTACTTTTGCCCCAAATAGAACTTATGTCATTGATTTGCGATCATCTGACAATCAAAATCTAACAGAATATTTTCCATTTAATCACATCCACAAGGTAGAAGTGACATCTGTCCTTTCGTAATAAATAAGGAATGTCATGAAAAGCACAATTGGATGTTTTTGGGAAGGCAATTTATGTGGCTCAATTATGAATCATACAACAGTACATGCCACTAAAAATTAATGCAATTTGTTGGTGCTTAAATATGTATATGCAAGCACCTTCCCAAAAAATCCAAAAGTTCTAAGTCCATGGACCTCCTCAGCATGTTTCAGCATCAGCATCATATTTTCTTCGGAGAGGAGGTCATCATCATCATATTTCCATCACCCTAATTATTCTTGCGAGGGTCATTTTTCATACCAACCTGATCTTCTGCCCGGCGAGTGATATTTTAATATCGAGTGATCTTAGTTAAGATCATCCTGATGTTGTTATTGCAAAGTTCCAAGTATGACCTGTTCTTCTACAGGGTCATCATATTTGAACATCGAGTGATCTTGGTTAAGATCATCCTAATGTTACTTTATCACTTCATGTTCTTTCATCGCCCGGTGCCGATATATGAATGTAATGGTGACGTCATCCGGATATGTGGAGATGCGTGGTATGCAGATATGATGCTGACGTCATCAGGATTTTTGTGGGCATGCAGGATGTTCATCGGCGAGACATTTGGTATTGACAAAGCAGGAGGATCTTCCTCTGATGCATCAAGTTGTGCTGATGAAGGCGATTATCATGCGGGTAATATTGCAATATGATGCTGATGTCAGGGTGATATTTTCATAAGGTGATGAGGTCCAGATATGCTTTCCCGCAGGGTGATATTTTCTGCGGGGTGATATTTCATATCAGGGTGATGTGAAGTATCGGGGTGATATTTTGCATATCGGAGGATGTGTGCAGGGAGAGCCATCGGCATGACTTTGGTCATTGGCGTATTAGGAATATGTCACTCTGATATGTTGGGTCCTCCCGATGAAGGATGTTCATCGGCAAGATATGTGATGTCAGGAGGACAAGCAAGTGGTTTGCCGATGAGGAGGGTCTGGCCGATAGAAGATGATGAGGTTTATACTGGTGTCGTCGGGAGCAAAAGCA
The DNA here is from genome assembly GCA_027924645.1 of Cunninghamia lanceolata. Lineage (NCBI taxonomy): Eukaryota > Viridiplantae > Streptophyta > Pinopsida > Cupressales > Cupressaceae > Cunninghamia > Cunninghamia lanceolata. The sequence goes on from BSBN01001364.1 coordinate 136,430, forward strand.
CTGACATCATATATGCTCATGGCCTAGTATATAAAGTATTGAGGGGATCTCCGCAGGGTGCATGTGGGATAAATGGTTCCCACATGATTTGAAATATCAAGGTGATAAATCTTGGCGGGAAACGGTTGCGATGCACAGTATGATGTTTTTCCCAAGGCCGAGAGTTGGTGCACCATTAATGGCGGATGTTACAGGGTATGGGTGAAGACATGGATAGATCAGGTACCCGTTTGAAGTTGTACATCCACAGGTGGTGGCACAAGGCTCGAGACCTTTCCCCTGTCTCCTCTTCCACTTGCTACATTGAATGTTTGAGCGCCATTTCCTCAAAATGAACTGTATCTGGCAGACTTTTGAGTCACCCAGTGGTTAATGCTGAGTACTTGCCTTGCTATATATAGCAAGCTGTGTTGCTCATTTGTTGGTTGTTGAAGGCCTGGGACATTTTTGTGTAAATAACGAAGAATAGGGCATGATCCTGGTTGTTCTATACCATTTTGGAGTTTATGAGTTGCAACATGAATGTATTTTGCACATATGTTCAGTTTCAATGTTGATTTTATATGAGAAATGCTTCATTGCATGTGTTTATCTGCTTGTCTCCATTTGCTGCATGTTATTCTCCTTCTTCTGAATCTGGTTGCTAAGGGTTTCTCAGGTTCTAGGGTATGGTTTTCTGTATCACATGTTTGATCTCTAACTTCCATTCAAGGAGTGGATTAAATTGTTTTAGGTTGAGCATGGGGAAGGTTGCATGTCAGCAGGGATATCTGTAAGTAGAGGCAGCTAAATACCCATCCTTGGGTGATGTTTGTAAGGCAAGCATCAAATCCAACCCCTTGAAACTTGAATGCTAGTTGCAAACCATCTGCTGTATACGTCTAGTTGACTCCTTGCCTAATGGATAGGCACCAGTCTGCTCCTGGGTCAGTAGTTATGAGCCAAAACCCCTTGTCTTGCATCCAGGACATCATGTCCAACCATTTCAACACCTCCACCCGTTAATTGTAGGAGTAGGATTAGGACCCTTGCATACTCTCATACCTAACCAGACACATATGTCCAAGAATGTTGCCAACCTTGTGATCTATCATGCAGATCTTGGTCCATACATGAGAGTATTCTGCCTGTTGTTGTCAAGTTAGATCTTTCTATCATTGAGCTAGTCAAGGTTACATCTTTAGCTATAGGGATACCCCCCTTGGTGTGGCAGAACTAGAAGTGAAGGGGAGGAGCTCATGCAACCTTTTGTATTAGTTGGTTGAATCTGCACATGCATAGGAACTGGCAAACCCTGATGTTGATTCAGAAGAAAAAACTAACAAAATGGCGACTCTGCCGGGGATGATTTGATGAAAACAGAATATATTTTATCCATCCGAGTCACCAACAAAATGGCAACTCTGCTGGGGACGATTTGAAAGTGTTATCCTGCAATCTCTAGTGAAGTTTGCCTTACTCTGCTGGTGGAATGAACTCAGAAAAATATATGGTAAGCTTTCAGTTGTTGTAAATTTTGTCCTCTCTAGAGAGGTGGCGACTCTGCAAAAAAGATTTAAGTGCACATGAAAGGTAGATGTATGTTGTGTGATAAAAGATGTTCAGATTTCTGCATCTGGATGAGAAAAGGTACCTAGCTTCTTCCCCTTTATATTTATTATTTGCTGCATAAGTTAGATGCCAGGGGAAGCCTTAGGTCTTAGGCAGACAAAGGATGTCTAAGAGTGAAATTTTTATGAATCCAAATATGTATCATCCCATACTCAGTCAAGAAGGGGGTGATATGTTGAATAAAAGAATAGAAGAGATAAAAAATAGGTTGATATTCTTAGAGGCTAGGCAGGCCCAGTTAAATAGCAGTAACCCTGTTGTGTCTGCCAGTCAGAAGGCTAAACCTCTTCTCAGCCCTTTTGATCCTTAGTATGACCTTGAGATCATGGCATCATGTGAAGATAAAAGTGAAAATGAAAAGATATCAGTTGAGGATGCCATTGAAAGGATCAATGATGACTCCCATTGCAAGGTTGAGGTGTCTGGTCCTGAAAATAATGATGTGGTTATGGATAGAAATGAACATCTGTTTAAATGGGTTTGTGGAGATAATTGTGAGTATTGTGCTTAGGATAGAGAAGAAATAAGCACACAGGCTGATACTCCTCCATAAAGAGAATCCATTGATGGTGAAGATGCATGCTCTGCTGCCTATGAACCAATGGCATACCATGATGAGGCTGAGACACCTGGATCACCCATTTTTGACACATATGGTGATGAGGATCCATTTGAGTATGGTGAGGATCTAAACATTTTTTTTTACTTGGATTCTGTTTCTCATCCTGATGAAGGAGAAACCAACATACATCAGGTAAGTGATTGTAAAGATGTGCCAGATTGTAAAGAGGTGCCAGAGCCTGATCTTTTCCAGCATGATGTACCTGATGATTGTGTGCATGATGTGCACAATTCTAAATTTGAAAGCTTTTCTTTTGATAGGCCAACTCATGAAGAGAGCCCTGATTTTCCTAGTTGCGTGGTGGACTTTGAGTATTTTCAGTTCTCAGTCCAGCTAGGAGATCATTCTGCAATGCATATTGCTGATGTAGATGATAAGTGCTATATGCCATATGAATATGCATTGCCTAATAAACATTACACCCTCATGTCACATGATGCTGAAGGTTGTCTGCATAGGGGTGACAGTGACAAGCTAAATCAAAGGGTTGAATATGCAGATGACAAGGTTTGTTTGTGGGTAGGTCATGACAGTATCTTCAAGCTTGATCCAGTGCATGCAGATGAAAACAAGATATTTGACAAAGGGAGATATAGGTATTTCTTTTCTTGGTGGCCTTAGGCCATCAAGTGTGTTTGGTGATGCAGGTTAGTGCAGTATTTGACTCTGTGCCCAATGGATAAGGGACTGGTCTGCATCCCAAAGATCTGAGGTTCTTGCCATGCCTGCAAGAGGCATGCATCCCTAGACAGAGCATGTGTTGGTGCTTAAATATGTATATGCAAGCACCTTCCCAAAAAATCCAAAAGTTCTAAGTCCATGGACCTCCTCAGCATGTTTCAGCATCAACATCATATTTTCTTCGGAGAGGATGTCATCATCATCATATTTCCATCACCCTGATTATTCTTATGAGGGTCATTTTTCATACCAACCTGATCTTCTGCCCGATAGGTGATATTTTAATATCGGGTGATCTTAGTTAAGATCACCCTGATGTTGTTATTGCAAAGTTCCAAGTATGACCTGATCTTCTGCAGGGTCATCATATTTGAACATCGGGTGATCTTGGTTAAGATCATCCTGATGTTACTTTATCACTTCATGTTCTTTCATTGCCCGGTGTCGATATATGAATGTGATGGTGACGTCATCCGGATATGTGGAGATGCGCGGTATGCAGATATGATGCTGATGTCATCAGGATTTTTGTGGGCATGCAGGATGTTCATCGACGAGACATTTGGTATCAGCAAAGCAGGAGGATCTTCCACCGATGCATCAGGTTGTGCCGATGAAGGCGATTATCATGCGGGTGATATTGCAATATGATGATGTGAAGTATCGGGGTGATATTTTGCATATCAGAGGATGTGTGCAGGGAGAGCCGTCAGCATGACTTTGGTCATTGGCGTGTTAGGAATGTGTCACTCCGATATGTTGGGTCCTCCCGATGAAGGATGTTCATCGGCAAGATATGTGATGTCGGGAGGACAAGCAAGTGGTTTGTCGATGAGGAGGGCCTGGCTGATGGAAGATGATGAGGTTTATACTAGTCTCGTCGGGAACAAAAGCACCGACATCATATATGCTCATGGCCCAGTATATAAAGTGTTGAGGGGATCTTTGCAGGGTGCATGTGGGATAAATGGTTCCCACATGATTTGAAATATCAGGGTGATAAATCTTGGCGGGAAATGGTTGAGATGCACAGTATGATGTTTTTCCCAAGGCCGCGAGTTGGTGCACCATTAATGGTGGATGTTATAGGGTATGGGTGAAGACGTGGATAGATTAGGTACCCATTTGAAGTTGTACATCCACGGGTGGCGGTGCAAGGCTCGAGACCTTTCCCCTGTCTCCTCTTCCACCTGCTGCATTGAATGTTTGAGCACCATTTCCTCAGAATGAACTGTATCTGGCAGACTTTTGAGTCACCCAGTGATTAATGTTGAGTACCTGCCTTGCTATATATAGCAAGCTGTGTTTCTCATTTGTTGTTTGTTGAAGGCATGGGGCATTTTTGTGTAAATAACGAAGAACACGACATGATCCTGGTTGTTCTATCCCATTTTGGAGTTTATGAGTTGCAACATGAATGTAGTTTGCACATATGTTCAGTTTCAATGTTGATTTTATATGAGAAATGCTTCAATGCATGTGTTTATCTACTTGTCTCCATTTGCTGCATGTTATTCTCCTTCTTCTGAATCTGGTTGCTAAGGGTTTCTCAGGTTCTAGGGTATGGTTTTTTGTATCACATGTATGATCTCTAACTTCCATTCAAGGAGTGGATTAAATTGTTTTAGGTTGAGCATGGGGAAGGGTGCATATCAGTAGGGATATCTGTAAGTAGATGCAGCTAAATACCCATCCTTGGGTGATGTTTGTAAGGCAAGCATCAAATCTAACCCCTTGAAACTTGAATGCTAGTTGCAAACCATCTGCTGTATATGTCTAGTTGACTCCTTGTCCAATGGATAGGCACCAGTTTGCTCCTGGGTCAGTAGTTATGAGCCAAAACCCCTTGTCTTACATCCAGGACATCATGTCCAACCATTTCAACACCTCCACCCATTAGTTGTAGGAGTAGGATTAGGACCCTTGCATACTCTCATACCCAACTAGACACATATGTCCAAGAATGTTGCCAACCTTGTGATCTATCATGCAGATCTTGGTCCATACATGAGAGTATTCTACCTGTTGTTGCCAAGTTAGATCTTTCTATCATTGAGCTAGTCAAGGTTACATCTTTAGCTATAGGGATACCCCCCTTGGTGCGGCAGAACCAGAAGTGAAGGGGAGGAGCTCACGCAACCTCCTATATTAGTTGGCTAAATCTACACGTGCATAGGAACTAGCAAACCCTAATGTTGATTCAGAAGAAAAAACCAACACAATTTATGGAAATAATTTATTGGGTTTGTGGTGCAGGAGCACCTAGAAAATCATGTTTTGTGTTGTAATAAGGTCTATTTGACCAATGCATGTCATTTCAATTTCTATTTAGGTTCTTCAAGACCTAGAACCAATTTTGTAAGTCCCAAGTGACTTAGGACACATTTGTCAAATTATTAATCACATAGTGCCAAAACAGGGCAGTATGACAGTTTGAGGCAGTTTTTGGATCGGTTGGTCTCCCAAATGTTTGCATGGTTGGTTTTCCTCAACTACTCCAAATCGGTTGGCCTCCCACAGCAGTGGGTTAAAGAGCATAACAGAATGAACATTACGTAGCGATTCTATTCTATCTTATTGTGTGTTCATTTCTGGAAGTATGTATGAATTATGCTTAAGAACAATAAAGCTCTGTTCCATCCCCTTTTGTGTTTTCCTGTTCTTAGATTCAAGGATTTTGTAATTGTGCTTAGTAGATTCTCATTTCAGTAGTTTGTTGCAGAATGGTTCATTGAAGTATTCCACTGGTACGATTCTTGTTGAGATCAGTGGAATGGTTTCGTTATACAAATATTTGTTTTTGTTTCCTATTTTGTTTTCCTGTTCAACGGCGTAGAGAACTGAAACGGAGTGTCTTGCACAGTAGATCACCTAGCATCTCCATGTGCTAGGGTTCGGTTGAAGAGTAGATGAATCATAGGGTTGCAGAACTGCTAAAAGTCATTATCGGTGAGACCGAGGCCATCGGCAAAATATTTCTCTCTCAGAGCGATAAGGATAGTTTGGCTGAGCGCGGGAAGACTCTTGGTGTAATGGCTTAATAACACTGCAATTCACTGAAGAGAGGTTCAAGCCGTCAAATGGAAGTCACGGTCTAAAGATTCATATCGGGGTGATAAGAGATAAGTGATATCAACAGGAAATCCATCGGTGTATCGGCTTAGTGAAACTGGAGTTCGCCGATAGAGTTGAGTCTCACCGCACTTGAAGTCAGAATGGATCGGCATATCAAAGACACAAAAAGGAAGTCACGCCGAAGAGTAGTTGGTCCATCAGCGCATCGGCCTAAGTTTGTAAGTGTTCACCGATGACAAGGGTCACAGCGAAGACAATAATCATCAGCGTACTGGCGAAGCAAATCCTACCGTGGCCGATAGTAATTATCTTGCCGATAAGCGAAAGTCAAAGGTGATGTTAGAGTGATCGGTGCATTAGCCGAACGGGTATCCAAGTCTCATCGAAGACAAATGCCATTGGCGCATCAGGAAACAAGTTCAAAGTTTCACTGATAGAAGTAAGTCTCGTTGACGATGAAGAGTTGATTGACTCGGTGTGAGTCCTGTTGTATCTCGCCGAAGATAAATGTAATTGAGCTATTGGTGTAAGGTAGACCAACGGTAAGACTTAAGAAAGTCATTCCAACCGACAGTTGTCTGACCGATCGAGGTGTATCGGTGGCCAATAAGTGGAGTCTTGCCGACAGAAAACAAATTTGATTTTGTCTACATTCCCACTATGCGCTCCTCATCAGTTTGTAACAGTTGCAGACACGTTATTTTGCATTTTTTATTTTTCACTAGTGTGCTTTGGAGGAGCTCTGGACTACGTCTTCCACGGGTGTTGAACACGAGATTTCACAACCAAGTTGGCTAATTTGTGCTCTTTCTTGCCCATTTCTTATAGTGACAAATTTGAATACTTTAAGTCAACTGGGTGGGAATTGGTAAGAACAATTATTTTTCATGAGTCCAGACTATTTGTTTACCCAAAATCTTTTGGAGATTTATTTGGCACCCTTAGCAGTTACAGAATCTTTTGTTTACTGGTTTCTCAAACAAGTAAAGATGAAGCTTTTGTTTATTGAGAATGATTTAGCTAAGGTGAAGGATACCGATCTAAGTCATATAGATTTTGACTTGGAGGATTTTTGGGCTCAATTAGAGCAAAACCCTAAGTTACCTATAGCCCAGAAAATCCTAACAAGCAGGTTAGCTCATGCTCGGGGTTTCCCACCTATTACAATGTCCAAACCTAGTTGTTGCATGTGCAAAGAACTATTATCCTGATATTAAGGAGAAATTTCAAGAGCATGTTGGTTCTTCTTCTGTGCATAAAGAATTAGGAACAAGAGAGCAAGGAACCTCCTAGGCTTCTGGAATTCAAAAACTTCAGCTGGTGTGGATAAACCTCATCACAGAGTTGGTTCACAATCTAGTAGTGATAGGGATGGAGAATAGCCTGAAGATAATAGGAAAGTAAAACTAAAAGGTGTACGTGAACAGGATGGTCAGACTGCATTCGTGAAACCATGAGTGGAGAAGAAGTTGGATGCCTTACAACAATTGTAGGTAGATCACATGACTTCTGTTGTGTATCCTTCACCTGGTAATGATTCTTCCATTTATCAACAGATTGTTGATGAGGGTACTTTTAGTTTTCGTTCCTTGTTTGAGAATCCAGCTTCCCTCGTATCAAATGAAATTCCTGTGCAAGATACTCCTAATCAGCCAAAGAGAGTTGTCTTGGGTGCAAGTGAGATTGGTATAGTTTTGTCTTTCCCTTCCTGGCTAAATAAAGTTTTTGAGAAAAAGAGGAGATATCCCCCAACAACAGACATAAACGTTGATGTTGTGACTACACCTAAGCCTAAGAAGGCTAAGAGGATGTCTCAGATGGTAACGGGTTCTTCCTTAGGGCATAGGATCTTGGAGATTGCAGACCCCATCAAGGATAAAAATAAAAATAAAGTCACAGAAGCGGATTTCAATATGACCAAGATTGACATGGGTCCTCCTATGGTGGAAGGTGATTTATATCATTTAAAATTCTCAACGCATGCTAACAAAGAGAGTTAAAGCTCAGCAACAAGAGAACGCAAAGCTGCAAGCCCAAGTGAATTCTCTGACATCTTTCATTCAATCTACTTTGAATATTACTTCTCAATCATCCTATGCAACTTCGAGTGTTTCTGTTGATGGAATGGATCTTAGCATGTTGCAACAAATCAAGAGATATCAAACTCTAGGTAAGGCCATTGAGCAATGGGTAGAGCGAGTCACCATTGATGGTTTGTTGTACATCAAGGAGGTCATGAAACTATATCCCCTCCTTTCTGATAAAAGGAAAGAGTTAATTCCAGAGTTACAAAATTTAAAGAGGGATGACAGAAATCTGCTCACAGACTTTACAGAGATACAAGAAATGATGAAAATTGATACAAATATTCTTGTAACTGAGAAAATTTTTAATGATCCAAATGAGAATGATTTTGCGTCTTGGCTAGATGCACTAGAGTGGAAGAGGTCTGTGCTAGGGGATTTTAGTGGACAAATAAGAAGAATTTTGGCTCAACATTTCACTGATATGGCTGATCTTAAAAACAATTGTACCATCTTAGATGTAGAGATTTCAGATGAAAGTGGAGAGAACTTGCTTGATGTTAAGGAAGTAAAGCAAAATTTTAAGAAGAGGCTTACTGAAGAGCATGTTGCCACAGTTAATGGTGAATCACTAGGGAAGCTTGGGCATATAGCATCATATCTCACAACTTTTAGGCATGGAATTGATGATGTCTTTATGAGAGTAATAGATGCAGAGAGAATGATAGATAAGTGGAAATTTTGGGCAAAGAACACTTGTACACCAAGTTCCAGGACTTAAAAACCCATAATTAGTAGGTTCAGGAGATACAAGGTGAAACTGAGAGCACATGTGGACTCGACTACTGCTGGTGAACAGGACAAGAAAAATGAAGCGACTAGGGAGGAAGACCAAACGACTACCACATGATGGCATTTCTTAGTTTTATGTTATTTCTTTAAACATGCTCTGAATACTCTAAGACTCTTGTGGCAAAAGACTTATTATTATATATTTCAATATTTATATAATTTAGTGTTACTATATATTTCTGTTATTTTCAATATATTATTATGAATGGAAGCTTGAGGAGTTGATTTCTGAAGTCATAAAGTTTGTGTTATAGAGGATGAATCTGTATTCTTTTTATGTATCCTTTTGAATTTTCTTTTTTTAAATAATTATCTATTAATTTTTGTTAATTAGAATCATTGTTACTTGACACTTGTCTCTATTCCAGAGACTTTATGTAGAAAGATGGGTGTGTCAGAACTGTAGCCCGGAATGGAACTTCAACTGATGCCATTGATTCTGATGCCGTTGATTCTGATACTAAATAAACTATAAATTCACCAGGAATATTAGACATTATAATATATCATTTGATATTTTCTCCAACCACACTGACTTTTCAAAAAATTGCAAGCACAATCGCCAAATATTCTATTTTATATTTTTGAATATCTATATAATTCGCCACCTAAATTATTTTATATTTTTTAATATCTATATAATTCGCCACCCAATTTATTTTACTTTTTGGAATACAACTATAATTCGCCACCTAATTTATTAAATCTTTTGGAATACAACTATAATTTGCCAAGGAAATTTTAAAAAAAAAAAACTATCTACAATTTGCCAACAAAAAAGACAATGTCGACAAATTTGAAAAATTCACCAATGAAATTAATTTTTTTTTGAAATAGGCATAGATTCGCCAGGATTTTATAGGTTTTTTTAGGGGGGGGGGTCCTTAAAGTTATCACTGGAGTGCTGGAAGCTAACAATTGGTCATAAATTGTTGGATAAAACCCAAGCTAACCATCACATTTAGAGTAGCAAAAAAAGCTAGGTTTGCCTTTCATTTCATCCAATTTGGACACTTGAAAATTAATTTACTCTAATTTTTAGTTGCATATTTTTGGTTTACTATTTGAGGTTGCATGGTTTTCAAAGCACTTTGGCATAAAATGGAGCCTGTCATTGCATTTAGAATGCCCCAAAACATAAGGAATAACTGTCAAATTATCTAATTTTGAGCACTTTACTCAAAGCACCTAAAAAAAATTCCCCATGTGTAATATCCAGACTTAATTTCATCATAAAATCTAGGTTTGACCATAAGGTAAATATTTGAAAAGATAAAAAGGTAGATAATAATTTTTTTTTAAAACATAGAAGTACATTCATTGCCTAAATAAGAATCATGTAGATAATATGATACACAATGGGTCTATCCATCTTCAATATTTTAACAATATGATAATTATAGTCATTAAGAAAAATTTCAAAATAAAAACTTACCAATGTCACTGCATCTCGATTGTCGATCCTCCCAATTCAAGTCTCGGCAAGCCTCTAGAGTATAGAAGAGAAAGTATCTTCGAGGAGCTTTACCTCCAACCATAGACCATCGATCTCCCACACACCTTCCTACCAGAAGTGGCCCTACCTTGCTCGAAGAGGATAGACTTAGGATGACCATTGGTGTTAGCCATCTGAGTATTGGTGTTGTGACCTTCATATCTTGTTATCATGCATTCCCCTAGATACCCTCTAGACTAGCATGACCGATCCACAAGTTACGCCTTCCAGTCATGGTGAACTATCAATGCACTAGAGGTAGGTGCATTACCTTGGCCAAAGGATTTAAATATGATTAGCATTGCATTAATGTAATTAATAAGTTCACCCACCCCTTACTCGACTTGAATTAGTCGTAGTCCTACAGTTATATATATAAATGGTATTTTCTTAGTTTTTCTTTTCCACTCAGCATGCTTGAATGCATGGCAATTGGGTTTACTTCGAACTCTTGTGCTCTTGAAGTCACTTCCATCCATCTGTTAGAGTGAAGGGGATTCTATCACATAACCTACTATCGAGTTCCAGTATTCACTGACCGAAAACTATTAGGGTTTTCTCCAGTGTATAAGTTTAAGTTCTACTAGTCTTCTTTGACCCTACAAAGTTCTCATCATAACTTAAGCTCTTATACCATTCAAACCTTTTAATGATCCTAGCTCGTCATTATCTTTTAAAGAGAAAGAATCTTCGTAAGCTTTAAATAAACACTCCACTATAGACTCAAGAGTTTGAAATCTGATTGGAGCTTCATTATTTAAGCATAATCAAAGGCTTTTAAAACTCAATAAAGTTTCTAGATCCTTATTTTGGCAACACATCAACATGTTTGTAATATAGAAAGATAGGCTTATATTCTTCAAAAAGATGGTTAGAATAAGTTTATTGTCTCAACGTTAAAGAGTATCTCTACTAACAAAGAATCTTTAACTTACAGTAATCCAAGAATTACTTATTATTTACCAAACGTTCTTCTGCTAGTTTCCTCTTTTATACGGGTTATTCCTTCATATGTCTTTTTCTACCCAGTCAAAGTTTGATAATACGAGTTCAACTGTATAGATGTATACACTAAACAGTGATATTCTTTCACTGGATTGTCACTGAAAACTGTGGCTATGCGTACCCTATTTACTGGTAGTCGGCCAAGGCTCAACTGCGACATACTTTAGCTCAGCCCGTTTGTTTTATAAGGCAAAAGGTTAGGGCTCCAAAGTGTCCATCTATCCAACGTGGGAGCTCTCTAATCATATGATAAACAACCACCGAGGAGTCTAAACCTACGGACTCTATAATCCTTCCATGAAAGAAAATGTTGCCTATGACTTTTAAGAAGTAAAGAAAAACATTCATCGAATCATAATTCAACTAAAACACTCCATTAGCAGAATGAATGATACTTCCTTATTACAGTTCAGTAGTACCATTCTTATTATGACACTAAAAATTATAATTACATAGTAAGAGGAGAAAGTGGAAACCTGAGTTGCCAACTCTCGATGACAAACTTCCCTTCTTATTCTTAACTAATCCCACTTGCATGTAACACGTCCCTTTCTCCTTTCTGGTTCCTATCCTTCTCTCTCTGTCTAGTGGATTCATCCCACTCTTATTGATAGTCCAAGAGGGAAATTTGCTTCTTAACCTAACTAATTCATTTATTTATCCTCTTGATAACTACCAAGACTTGGTGATTTACTAACTTACTTCCTCGCGACCACTAGCATAACAGTTTAAAACTCCTTAATCTTCACGGCTCACTCGCAAGGTGGTGGTTTTAGTTGGATAGGTGGTAGCTTTTCAGTTATAGGCATAATGCCATAACTTCATCATCAAATTCCAAAGGTAGAAATGGCCGCACACATCATGGAGTGGTTAGCTGACGGTAAGTCATTATAGCTTAAGAGTTTGAGAAGGAATAAATCATTATGGCAATAGACATCATAATATAGTGACTCAAGTTAGGTCTCTCGAGCTATTGCCCACTGCTAACATTATTAATTAATATTGAAAATGTTCCCAAATGACTAAATAACTTTATATATTACTTATACAATATACCATTGGCATCACACCTAACAAAAGCTTAAGTTTAAAACATTATTTAAACCTTTTTATTCTACGACGATATTCCCTAACAGAAATAATTCTACATCCTTCGTAAACCATAATTTTTACGTTTACATTGTCGCACGCTCACAGACCTTTATGGTGACGTTGACGATCGGGATGTAAACACGACTATGAAGTTTACGGTCGACATCTCGGGGTCAAGTTTTTTGTCTTCCCCATCCTTTTACTAACTTATTTCTGACTTTACGTCGAACAACCTAGCAAAACGTATCATACAACTCATTTTCAAAGTATATCTACACACACACACACACACACACATATATATATTTGTCACCCACATTGGACGACGTGACTCAAAGTACTATGACATGGATGTCGAGTGACCAAACTCATCACATCAATGACAAGAGGAAGGGTAACCTTCTCTTATAATCCTTAACATTTCCTTCTATTGAAAACTTAACCAAAACTAATACTTACCTCAAGACAACTAGGTTTAACTACCTGATGTTCATTCTCAGAGGCTAACACCCATTGGCATTCCAAGGTCTATTCTCCCCTTCCCAAAGATACTTTCTCTTCTTTTGGTTTCACGGTGAATCTATTCCATCTGTTCATGTCAATAATAGTCTCACATACAATTTGTGGTCAGAGTATCATTATTCTGGTCGAAACACATTTACATTATATCATTTCATTTTTATATTGAAAAGACACATTTCAATTCGTAACATCGAACTGATCATACTCAAGTGATAAAATCCATGATTTCATAAAGTTAATCTTTTCTAGCCATAACATCATTTTCCATGATGATAAACATATTCACATGATTATACTATTTATAAAATTAACAAAATTAAGTAGTAATACTGAATCCAAAAAGGGGATGTAACATCATGTATGTTGTACAAGGTAGATATGTACCATACCACCCATACCTATAGGTGTGAGGAATATTTTCTTAAATGTCACACTTTTTTAGGGAATTAGAATCTAGGTTTGAGTGGTGTATGATATTAGAATTTGATATTTATTATGGACTACCATTTTTTAAGAAAAGTTAACCTTTTTAATATTGTACTTGTTTCATAGGGCACACAATATTTTGTGGCAAGTTATGTAATTAAGGTTTGACTGACACTAGTTGTGACTCCACATTTGACTAGTAGCTAATGAATTCCCTCACTAGTTGCCTAAAACACCCTCCTAACACCTCACCAATTTCACTTTCTAGTGTTTCCACCAATGAGCCATGAGGTCACTCCCAATGAGTTCCTAGGTCATCACCAATTAGATGCCCAATCACCACGCAGGGCCAGCACCACCTAGTCATTGCTTGAGTACAACTAGGTCATTGCCTATTTTTTGAAAGGAAGCTAGGTGTGAAAAAATCGCTTCCTACACTAATCTAATGAGGGGAGGAGAGTGAAAATTCAATTTTATCCTTACAATTACCGATTATGTTAACCCACTAACAGAGATATTGCAACAAACACATACACATGAAAGTGAGACAGAATAAGAGAGACACAAGATATATGTGGGGAAAACCCTTACGGGTGAAAAACCCACACTCCAAAACATAGCTCAAATGTATTACGTAAACAATGAAGGTTACAATACAGTCATAGAGCCAATGCTCTTGCAAGAGTTTTTGACACTCATATCTAGAGATAATCCGGCAGCATAACAGTACTTGTAAAACCTGTAATACATCTCCTCTCCAAAGCACATGTTTATATAACAAATACAAGGCAAAAATGGCTCCACATTAAGATGGGCGTCCAACATGGCCCCATGGCCCAAAACCCACACCTATGGACACTAGTCCAACAATGTAGGATGTTCCTAATACTTGTCAAGTCACCCCATCCCAAGGAGGTCACCTATTTCCAAAATGGGCTATGACAGATGCTCTTACGACTCTTACAACTGTCATAGAATCTGTCATAGCTCTCATAATTTACAGCCGTAAGAGAATCTGTCATACACAGGCTATAAATAGCATATTCTCTTACAACATGTCATAGTCCACCTTGGGGCGCCCAAAGATGCCTTTTTCAAACATGCTCTTTGACACATGTCTTCACCTGTCATAGAATCTCTTATTTCTGACTCTTACATGTCATAACTTCATCATAGGAATCTGTCATGACCGTTACAGTCAATATTCTCTTACACAACATCCAAGATGCTGACACATGGCAAAATATTCCTACCACTAAGTGGGATGCCTATTTCCTCATGTGAGGACAAATTTACATGTGGTCATATGCCATGTAGGATGACATGTCACTGTGCCAACTCCCACAATATGACAACATAGGATTTGCATCATAATTATACAATAGGCAATAAATAAATAAATACAATGTAATAGTACAAGGAATTACCAAGGTTGAGACACCTTAATTCCCAACATTCTCCCACTTGTCGAACACCTTGTAAGAGCCAATGGAATTAACATGATTTAACTGCTATAAGTCGAGAGGCCCATAGACTTCGAACACCATCTGAACTTCTCTGTGCCCACTAGCTTCATCAATGCATCTGCAACATTCTTCAACGTATCTACCTTCTCCAAATTTACCTTTCCATCCTCTACCATGTCTCACATGAAGTGAAACTGTACATCAATATGCTTTGTTCTGGCATGGAAAGTTGGATTCTTCACAAGGCAAATCACACTCTGACTGTCACAATAAATCGTAATTTGTCCTACATCAACACCAATATTTGAACACAATCTCTTAAGCCAAATGGATTCCTTACAAGTATGAGTTGCTTCCATGTACTCAACTTCTATCGTGGACAAAGCAACCACAAGTTGTTGCTTACTCATCCAACTAATTGCACCACCAAACATTGTGAACACATATGCACTGGTGGATCTCCTGCTGTCAATGTCACCTGCCCAATCAGAATCCACAAATCCACGAATACAAACTGAATGCAGAGGTCTTGTAGCATTGGCATGATAGAAAATGGAATACTCAGAAGTACCCCTCAAATATCTAAACACTCACTTAATTGCATCCCAATGTACCCGTCCAAGATTAGTCATAAATCGACTAAGGACTCCCACTGCTTGGGCAATGTATGGTCTTGTGTAGACCATAGCATACATCAAACTACCAACATCACTAGCATAAGGTACTCTACTCATGTCCTCCACCTCACTAGGAGATTTTGGATAATCATTAACAAACAACTTTGTCCCCAATGAAATAGGAACACACAATGGTCTACAATCTACCATGCTGAACCTATCCAACACGATCTTCACATACTTACTCTAGCTTAACCAAAGTTTTCTGTTAGCTCTATCTCTTCTGATTTCCATTCCTAGAACATACCTGGCTGCCCCTAAATCTTTCATTTCAAACTGTGCTGACAACTGAGACTTAAAATCAAAAATCATATTCTTACCCTTCCTAATTAGCAACATATCATCAACATATAATGCAAGAATGAGAATACGATCATTATCTAGCTTGTAGTACACACAATGATCTGATTTTGATCTCAGAAATCTAATTGACAACACAAAGGCATCAAACTTCAAGTACCACATCCTAGGAGACTGCTTCAAACCATACAAAGACTTTTGCAACTTGCAAACTAAATTTTCTTTACCTTTCTCTATGTAATGCTCTAGCTGTGACATGTAAATCTCTTCCTCCAAATCACCATGAAGGAAAGTTGTCTTCACATCCATTTGTTCTACCTCTAAGTCATAAGCAGCTACAAGAGATAACAGAAATCGAATGGATGTCAGCTTTGCAACGGGAGAGAAAATTTCACCATAATCAATTCCCTCCACTTGTGAGTACCCCTTGCACCGAATTTCTTCTTGAACACCCATTTGCATCCAATGGGTTTCCCTCCATCAGGCAAAGGCACCAAGTCCCATGTTCTATTATTTTCCAAAGAAGCGATCTCATCTTCCATGGCATCCTTCTAGGAACTTGCATCTTTCATGCCCATAGCCTCCTTCATAGTTCTAGGCTCATCAGTGTTAGTGAGTAAAGAAAAAGCACAACTAGAATCAAGTAATGAATAACCAAACCTATCATGTTGCTTTCTTGTTCGTGTAGACCTCCTCAATGGCTGAGGTTGAGGTTCTGCTTCTTCTTCTAAGCTTTCAAATCTGCTAGAGCGCTCCTCATCAGCAAGTCTCACAGGGTCTGTCTGTTCAGTCTTCTCAGGGGTAGAAGGAAACTGAACCGCATCCTCTTTCTTTTTTGTCTGTTCTAGTTGCAGAACAATAGAAGATGGTGTTAACTCTCTGAAGATAACACTTCTGCTAGACAACTCCTTTTCAGCCATAGGATCCCAAATCTTGTATTCTTTCACACCGACACCATAGCCAATGAAGATACACTTAACAACCTTGTTCTCCAATTTAGACCATTTCTCCCTAGGCACATGTGCATATGCCTCACAACCAAAAACATGAAGATGTCTAACTGAAGGCTTCTTACCAGACCACACCTCCATAGGTGTCTTACCAACAAGAGCTAATGTAGGAGATCTGTTTACTAGATAGTAAGAAGTGGCAACAGCTTCAGCCCAGACCTTTTGTTCAAGGCTTGCTCCACTAAGCATACTCCTAGCCTTCTCCATCAGTGTCTTGTTCATCCTCTCTACAACTTCATTTTGCTGCGGGGTGTATGGAGTTGTCTTATACCTTTCAATCCCTTGCTCTTTATAGAACTTATCGAACTCTACTGAACAAAACTCACCACTGTTGTCAGTTCTCAAACACTTAATCTTTTTACTAGTCTGATTTTCAGCAAAGGCTTTAAACTCCTTAAACTAACTAAAGACTTCAATCTTGCTTCTGATAAAATAAACATATATCCTTCTACTGTAATCATCTATGAAAGATACAAAATATACAGATTTTGAAATCGAAGGAACATTAATAGGACCAAACACATCAGAATGAATAAGATCCAATACACCAGAAGACTTGTGAGAACTAGAGTAAAACTGAACATAGTTTTGCTTTCCATAAATGCAATGTTCACAGAAGTCAAACTTGAGATTACAATCATTTAACCCCTCAATGAGGTTTTTATTTTTTAGGGTACGTAGACCCTTCTCACCAATGTGACCATATCTCAAATGCCATAACATAGTCTTTTCAGCGAGAAGCTTAGCTTCCATAGCATGTGCACTACCATCAAAACTAGTTACAACAGATTTCTTCACTGCTTGTTTAGATGGTGGGGATGAAGTGACTGCAGCTCTTTTCTTCGAGTCAGAAGAACTATTGCACTATGAAGTGCATGCCTCCAACTGAAATAGAGTACCTCTCCAAGTACCCTTCGCAAGCACCATAGATCCTCTAGTCATCTTGCATCCATCCTTCGAAAATACAACCTGTACACCTACATCATTCAACATACTTACAGAAAGCAGGTTTTGTGTTAGGCTTGGGATGTGCATAACCCCAGTGATCCCCTTCACTCATCTATCAAGGAATCAGATTGAGACTCTTCCATGACCAACAATCTTCAGATGAGAATCATCACCTAGGTACACTCTTCCACCATCAAACTCTTCATATTTTGTAAACTAGTCTCAATGCAAGGTCATGTGGAATGATGCACCAGAATCAATCAACCACACATCATCAGATGCATGGGTGGCGAGGGCTGCGATGAAGGCATCACCATCATCTTGTGACTTGTCAGAATCTGAATCAGGAGCTTTCTTCTTCTTTTTCTTCTCCTCTTTGCATTCCTTTCGAAAATGCCCAGTTTTTCCACAGTTCCAACAGAGAGCCTTGGACTTTCTAGGAGATTTGGATTTGCCCTTCTCAGCTTTCTTGTCCTTCTTTTTCCCTTTCTTCTTGGGTCTTCCATGAACTGCAAGAGCCTCTTTGGTTGGCTCAGAAGATTTTCTCCACAACTCTTCAGATAATAGCAAAGATACCACTTCATCTATTGTGAAAGTGGATGTGGTGCTTCCAATAGCCATCACAAGATGATCCCACGAGTCTAGAAAAGAACAAAGCAAGCTCATACACTGATCCTCCTCCTCCATCCTAACACCAACTGATGTCAATTGAGCAATTAACATGTTGAAAGCATTCAGGTGATCTACAACAGATCCTCCATCCTTCATCTTCAGAGAATACAACTTCTTTCTCAGAAAAAGTTTGTTCACCAGGGACTTATCTTGATAAACATCACCCAACTTCTTCCAAAGGTCTTTTGTCCTTTTCTCCTCATGGACATGTAACAGGACATAGTCAGCTAGACTGGGTCTTATGAGACCCTTAGCCTTCCGATCTTTGAAATCCCAATCATCTTGTGCCATAGCAGCTGGTTTTACACCAGATACGATTTCCCATAGGTCACGATCAACAAGCACGTCCTCCATCTTAAGTTTCCACAACTCAAAATTAGTGCCATTGAATTTCTCCACCTCTATTCTTCCAGATGTGCCTACCATCTCCTTCCTGCAACAAGATACATAATACTCTGCATAAAGCTCCCACTCAACCTAAGATTAGCTAAAAAAACTCCTACCCAACAACTAGGACAAAAGTGATCAAGCTCTGATACCAACTGAAAGGAAGCTAGGTGTGCGGAAATCGCTTCCTACACTAATCTAATGAAGGGAGGAGAGTGCAAATTCAATTTTATCCTTACAATTACAGATTATGTTAACCCACTAACAGAGATATTGCAGCAAACACATACACATGAAAGTGAGAAAGAGGAAGAGAGACACAAGATATACGTGGGGAAAACCCTTATGGGTGAAAAACCCCACACTCCAAAACATAGCTCAAATGTATTACATAAATAATGAAGGCTACAATACAGTCACAGAGCCGATTCTCTTGTAGGAGTCTTCGACACTCATATTTAGAGATAATCTAGAAGCATAACAGTACCTGTAAAACCTGTAATACATCTCCTCTCCAAAGAACCTGTTTATATAACAAATACAAGGCAGAAATGGCTCCACATTGAGATGGGTGTCCAACATGGCCCCATGGCCCAAAACCCACACCTATGGACACTTGTCCAACATTGTAGGATGTTCCTGACACCTATCAAGTCACCCCATCCCAAGGAGGTCACCTATTTCCAAAATGGGCTATGACAGATGCTCTTACGACTCTTACAACCATCATAGAATCTGTCATAGTTGTCATAACTTCCAGCTATAAGAGAATCTATCATACAAAGGCTATAAATAGCATATTCTCTTACAACATGTCATAGTCCACCTTGGGACGCCCAAAGATGCCTTTTTCAAAGTGTTTAGGGTAAAATTGGATTTGTTGATCTTTTGTGGTTTAGATGTTAAAATCCTTCTTTCACCCTAACATTGAAGGATCTAGGGAAAAATGGCAAGCACTATCATACCCTAGAGTCACTTTCAGATGTAGGGAAACTTGGATTAGGGAATTAATTATCAATTTTTCCTTCTCCTATGCTCAATTGACCATTAAAACCCTAATTATACAAATATGACAACAAATTAATGAATTGCGAAAAAAGCTCTTGTAGACAGGAGTAAAATACCAAATTACAGAATACCTATTTTCCAGGTTTCGAAGAGGAATAGTTGGGGACACTAGAGCGGGTGCCCAAGTCCAAGGTACCTACATTTTTGGGGAATCTAGACCTCCTTCAGACACTGATTAGCCCAGTAACTTTTGTTTTCTAGAATTTGTCTGCGGAGGACACTGGAGCGAGCGCCCTAGTCCCGGAAGTGCTCCTTTATCCATCTTTCCTTCAGATCCTGAATCCTTGATGTCTTCCCAGCCTTCCTGCAACTCCACTTTTTCTAGATGCGACACCTGTAACCTACAATCACAAGACTTGGTTTGGGGGTTGTGGTGTTTAGAGGTTTGCCTCAGTCAAACCTCGGAGGACACTTAAGTCTCTGAACACCATTGTTAGATAAAGAGGGCCTGCCCTTATGAGGCAGAGGCCAAAAACCAAAGGAAACAATAATAAAAACATAATATTATGTCACTTTGTAGTGAAGCTCTCATGGAGGAAGATGCTCTTCATGCCATGAGGAGATTGATGTTCAAATCTACAAATATCAATACATAAAACATACAAGTCTACTCTTGCAACACAATAGAAAGCCTTGAATCACTTTGAGAACACAAAAGCTTGCTAATAATCATCCAGCTTACAAATGAATGCGTACACATGCTTATATATGCATCTACAAGCACTCCTGCCAAGATATTTGAAATTCAAACTTACCGTGTCAGCAAAGGGACCTAATAATGGTCACTAATCAACACCTAAAATTTGGGGCTACCCTAAAATAGGGCAGGACTAGGGCACGAGCGCCCAAGTCCTCACCCTATTTTAGGTAAGGTATAGCTCAAGGGGTCCTCCTAGGTCCTATTTGCCATGGGACTTAGGTCTCATTCCATCGGGATGCTAAAATATGAACTAAAATGTCCTAAATGCACTCTAAAGACCCGAGAGCTAAACCTTATGAGGGAAAAGCCCCCAAGGGGACATTTTCTAACGTTACAGTTAGCCCCCACTTTAATGTATGTGTGAACACGAGGCCCATACATGCATTAAAGTAAGGTCACAAGCACAACAAACACACCAAGCACGGAGAAGACACACCAATCACATAGAAAACAATAACAGGCATGCAAAACACGGAGAAGACAGTTACAGTCATGTAGAATATGGAGTAGACAGTTAATGCATAGAAGACACATTAATGCATGGAAGACAGAAATTATATCTTTTCTTTTCTTTTTCTCATATATATGAAATGCAAATGCAAGTATTGGAAAGTAAACAAACCTCCTATAATACATGATGCACTCATCGTGCAGGTCTTTGTATATATGGGGCAACACACATGCAAGACACGCAAAACCTCCCAAAATGCATATTGCATATGGGGCAATAGATACATCAAACAAAACAAGCACACCAACACACAGACTTGAAGACAGGGAGAAAACACGGCAGACAAGCGATGGTGTGTTCCTATTTCTAGGCTCAACACCATCTCAGGCACATTACAGGCACACACCGATGATTGGGCTTCGCCACAACAATCGCTGAAGACATGCTTAAGGGTTGAGTTAGTCACATAACCGCTCCCCACCTCCACAGAGGACTTTTGAAAATTTGACCCCACCCGCGTCACGGAGATGCCTTACAGTGAAAGGGAAACATGGCATACTGCCCCACCTGCGTTACAAAGACGCCTTACAGTGAAAAGGAGGTATGAGCTCAAAAGTATACAACCCCACTCGCATCACAGAGATGCCTTATGGTGAAAAGAAGGTATACGCAATTGATAGATTGATTGATTGCAAACAAACTCAAAATGCAGGAAGTACTCATTGTACTAGCCTACACTTGAGGATAAGCACATTGCTAACATCTACAACAGACAGCTTACCTTATATATGCCCCCACCTTAAGGTGGTTGATATCAGTTATCGATATCAAGCACGTTAAGGTAGGAAGAAAAGACACAAGGGAACACCGACTTTCACAAAGCCCATGCCCCCCGGAGGTGACATGTATTTTACGATCGCCAAATGTTCTCACAAACACATCCCTGCAAGAAACATGTTAGTGTCTACAACATCATGATAAACAACAGCATCAATGCATATGATTAACCACACAAAGAGACAAGGTTATACAATGAATTTGGAGTTCGAGGATAACTAGGGGCTATATCACGAAGCTCTCCAAATCAAGTACCGCCAAGGCCAGATTCAAAGGCAAACAAAGGTGCATAGAGTAGCAGCATTGTTAAGGTTTGTAAATGCGATAGAAACATCATGAAATTCACTTTACAGAAAGCACGAGTGCTTCCACTAGCCAAGCGTCTGATAAGATATACAACCCCATCGTCATATTAGGAACTATAATACATTTTTTTATTGCTCTCAAAAGGGACACTAGGTCCGCATCAGTATAAATGTTTGTCGTCATCCACCCGCTAGATGGAAGCACTAGAGGAAGGGAAACAAAAAATAAGAGAGGAGAAACAAGTGTCTTAGGGATAGTCACAACAATGAAATAAGAGAGAGGCAATTTTAGAAGAATGATGATACAAATAGAGGAAGGTCACAACATAGGCGGTCTCCTGGTATCCTGCACCTTACAAGAGAGTCAAGGATCATCCCAGGAGGCCTAAACAATACATAACACATCACGGGGGAAGCACATCATGAGAGAGATAAAGGGTTAGAGATACTTACCTGTTAGGGTATCATCGTTAAGAACCTGCATATTTAGAATATCTCTCATGTTGTTTTGATCTTATTAAATTAACATTAAGTGTAGGACGATGGGAAGCTTTATTTTCTTTAAAAGTATTATATCCAATACCACTTAAGTAATGTGTTGAAGTGGATTCTATAGGTACTCGAATTCCTTGTTGATTTACACCACATCCCTTACCTACATAATCATTATGTTTATACAAAATTTGAAATCCATGACCATATAGAGAATCCAATTCCTTAGAGGAAGGTGAAGCCTTGTAGGTATCATAATTTAGAGTATAAGTTGGAGTATTGTCTTTATTTTCTACCTAGGGGACTTTAGGTCTTTTAGGTGCTTGAAAAGATTGCTTAGGTGGTATTGATGCCACTTTTGACTTGTCAAGGCTGTTAATTTTATAATCCCCCATACTGCAAGGATTAAAATCTAATGGGCCCCAATCATCACCAAAGAGTGCATTTGATGTTTTAGAGTCTTGTATAACATTATCTATTGATGAATTAGCTCGTGAACTGTTTAAACTCGTATGATTATAAACTAGTTTTTGATTTCTAATGTGTAAGTAGTTATCTGGTTCAAGATTGGCATGAATAGTATGAAGTTTACCTTTGCATATAAATTTGATTGAACGATGCAAGGTGGAAGGAATTGCCCCCAATGCATGAATCCAAGGTCTACCAAGAATCATGTTGTAAGATTGCTACGCCCTTAATCCTATAGTGTGTATAGGGTTATGAATAGTCGGCTTGTGGCTATCTTAACTCTTAATTAAGTCATATTATCATTAGTTTATTGTTATTTAGTTGTTTAGGTCGGCCTAAGGCTTATATAGGCCCATCTAAGTCGGCCTAGGTGATATCCTAGGCATAAATAGGTATATATAGGAGGTAGTGAGTCTTATTTCATCATATATTGAGCATTGTGTTCTCATTGAAGACTATTGGAGGTATCCCCCTCGAAGTGGTTTTGGAGGTTGCCCCCTCGAAGTGGCATATTATTATCAAGTATTTGCAGCATATTTACTATTATATTCAGATATTGTGCAAGTTGTTTCATTACAAGTGGTATCAGAGCATGATCTTGGCACCGTAGAGGCAAAAATTTTTTCTCATCATTGGAGGCGATTTTGGGAAGAGCATAACTTTCAGATTTTAGCGAATTTTTTAAAGATTTTTAAAGGGTTTTTGAAGACAATATTAAAGAAGATACAGTCCAGATTTCAGAGGAATTGGAGCAAAAATAAGCGAGTTATTGCAAAATTAGGGTTTGCAACAAATTCGCTCTCAAGGCAGTAAATTTGCGAATTTCTTGGAATTTTTTCTGGGTAAGTGGTATCTTGGCCTTAGTAAGTTACAGTAAAAATTTCAGAGAATTTGCATTTCATTTGTGTGATTTATTTCAAAATTATTTTTTCCAATCATGACGGGTCCTTCAACAAGGGGCAAAAAGAATGTTACCACACCGGGAAAAACTCCAGGCAAGGAGGAGGTGGAAAGTGAGGATGTTGATCAAAAAGAATATGAAAATATACTTGAACTTATTCATAAAGAAAATAGCAAGATGAAAGGTGAAATCTTGTCCATTATGGATGAACAAATGAAAGGGTTGGCAAAGTCATGTGATATTGAGAAAATTCTGGAGATACTTTCCAAACATAAGCAGTCACAACACCACGATGTGGAGGAAGAGGATTCTACAAAAGGGAAGGGTGTTTTTGGGTTGGAATCAAATCTCAAGATGGATCATCACACCCCTCATTTTATGGCAAGGAATTTCACACCAAAGTTGGATATGCGAAAGTTTGATGGTCAAGATCCTACCAATTGGCTTTGTCAAATGGAGCAATTCTTTGATATCCACCATGTTCCATGTCAACAAAAGGTGGCCATGGCTTCCTTATACTTGGAACCTGATCAATTCATTTGGTACCGTTGGCTATGTGAAGAAAAGAAAGCAAAAGGATGCATTGTCACTTGGTCGGTTTTCCAAGAAGAACTCATTACTCATTATGGTGAAAATCTTATGGATAGCTACTTCAGCCAAATTACCAAATTAAGGCAAACAGGTATGGTCAAGGATTACATTCATCAATTTCGTACTTTATCTTTAAGAGTGGAAAATGTGTCTACAGAAAATTTGTTGGAGCTATTCATTGGTGGCTTAAAGGATCACATTAAATATGAGGTACGCATGTTCCGTCCAAATTCCATCTCAGAGGCAATGATTATGGCAAGGCAAGTAGAGGAAAAATTTATGGTTAATAAAAGGCAAGGTTTTATAAACATAAGAGATAAAAGCACTCCTACACAGTCACTTCCACAACCTACTAGGCTAACACCACAACAAATCGAAGAGAAGAGAGCAAAAGGATTATGTTTTAATTGTGATAGCAAATATAGTAGAGGACACAAATGCACTGAAAAGAAATTGTTCTATATTGAAGGGCCAAGTGAGGAAGAAGAAGAGGTACCAATAGTAGAGAGTGACAATGAGATTGAGGAGGAGTCAAGAGATACTCAACCAATCATTTCTTGCCATGCACTTTCAGGTTTTAGTACCCCACAAACTCTCAAGGTAGTGGGTTTCTTAAAGAAAGAAAAAGTAACAGTGTTGATAGACTCAGGTAGCACTCATAACTTCATCAACAAAAAGTTGGCCACTCGTTTAAATTGTTTTATATATCCAGCTCCAGAATTTCAGGTCTTGATTGCAGATGGTGGTACTGTTAGTTGTTCAGGAAAATGCCATAGCATTAAATTATCCATGGGAGATTATCATCTTAATTGTCCAATGTATGCTATCTCAATGGGTGCGGCAGATATTGTTTTGGGAGTACAGTGGCTTACCACTTTGGGAACAATTGAATTGAACTTCCAAGAACTATTCATGCGCTTTCAATCAGAGGGAAGAACAATAGAATTACGAGGGATGCGTGCAAAGTCACCACAGATAGTAAGTTCCTACCAAATGCAAAAGATGTTGAAGAAGGGAGTAGATGGGATGGTAGCCCAATTATTTTCATTAGAAGCATATCACTCAAAGGCTTCTACACCATTGGATCTACAAGCAATTATAGATAAGCATTCTATAGTTTTTGGGGAGATGCCAAAAGGATTGCCTCCTAGGAGAGATCATGATCATGCCATTCAACTAGTACCAGGGAGCCAACCACCCAACATCAGGCCTTACAGATATCCATATGCTCAAAAAAGTGAGATTGAGAAGATAGTTCAAGAGATGCTAGAAGCAGGCATTATCAGGCATAGTCAAAGTGCTTACTCATCTCCTGTGGTAATGGTGCGTAAGAAGGATGAAACATGGAGGATGTGTCTAGATTATAGAGAGCTTAACAAGTTCACCATAAAAGATAAGTTTCCTATTCCAGTAATTGATGATTTGTTAGATGAGCTTAATGGTGCTATTTATTTTACAAAACTTGATCTCCGTTCTGGTTATCATCAAATTAGAATTAGAGATGAGGATGTACATAAGACAGCTTTTAGAACCCATGAGGGCCACTATGAATTTTTGGTAATGCCTTTTGGTCTCACTAATGCACCGTCAACATTTCAAAGTTTAATGAACTCTATCTTCAGGCCATTTTTGAGGAAATTTGTTTTGGTATTTTTTGATGACATCTTAATATATAGTAAAACATGGGAGGAACACTTGCAACATGTAAATCAAGTGTTGGACATTTTGAAGCAGAATCAGTTGTATGCTAAACCATCCAAGTGTATCTTTGGTGTCAAAGAAGTGGAGTACCTTGGTCACATTGTGTCACATGAGGGAGTTAAGGTGGACCCTCATAAGATCCAAGCAATTGTAGAGTGGAAAATTCCTAAGACCCTTAAGAACTTACGAGGTTTTTTAGGGCTTACAGGGTATTATCGCCGATTTGTAAAGAATTATGGTAGCATAGCATCTCCTCTCACATCCTTGTTAAAGAAGGATGCTTTCCAATGGAATGAAGTGGCGACAAGGGCATTTGAGAAACTAAAGGAAGCCATGTGTACAACTCCAGTCCTAGCTACCCCAGATTTTTCTAAAACATTTGTTGTTGAATGTGATGCTTCAGGACATGGAATAGGAGCAGTACTTATGCAAGAAGGAAAACCCATAGCATTTGAAAGTCGCCAACTCAAAGGTAAGAATTTGTTGAAGCCAGTTTATGAGAAAGAAATGTTGGCTATCTTGCATGCAGTCAAACAATGGAGACCTTATCTAATGGGACGACACTTTAAGGTCAAGACAGATCATGATAGTCTCAAATATTTCTTGCAACAGAGGTTATCATCTGAAGAACAACAAAAATGGGTCACAAAGATGTTGGGATATGACTTTGAGATCATATATAAGAAAGGCAAGGAGAATGTTGTGGCTGATGCTCTATCAAGGCGTGATGAACCCACAGAGTCATTTTTATTTGCCATTTCCATGTTACAAGCAGACTGGGTAAATGAGGCAAGAGAAGAGTGGGAGAAGGACATAGATACTCTAAGGCTCATTGAGAAACTCCAACAGGAATCAAGTGTGTCTGACAAATTTTCATGGAAAGGAAATATTTTATGGTACAAGGAGAGGTTATACCTTTGCAAGAATTCAACTCTTAAGCTTAAGGTGTTGGAAGAACTACATGCTTCTCCAATAGGCGGGCACTCAGGATTCCTCAAAACTTATCATAGAATCAAGCAAGATTTCTTTTGGGAAGGGCTGAAAGGGGATGTTCAAAAATTTGTAGCTGAATGCATGGTATGTCAACAACATAAAGGGGAGACAGTTAAGACTCCAGGTCTTCTACAACCCTTATGTATCCCAAGTCAAAGGTGGGAGGAGGTATCTATGGATTTCATCACAGGTTTGCCTAGATCTGAAGGAAAAAATGTCATCATGGTTGTTGTGGATCGTCTCACCAAATATGGTCACTTTTGTGCTTTGGCACAACCATTGGCAGCAAGCACTGTAGCAATAGCTTTTATGAATACTATTCAGAAACTGCATGGGACTCCGAAAGTTATAGTCAGTGATCGTGACCCTATATTTACAAGTAATTTTGGGACTGACTTGTTTTCATGCTTGGGCACTCAGCTTGCTCGTAGTTCATCATATCACCCCCAGTCAGATGGACAGACAGAAGTGGTCAACAAATGCTTGGAAGGCTATCTCCGTTGTTTTGCTTCAGATAAACAAGAGAGATGGGTACAATGGCTACCACTAGCAGAATGGTGGTACAACACTTCTTTCCATACTTCTTCCAAGATGTCTCCATTTTTAGCACTATATGGTTACCACCCACCGTCAAGCATCTCTTCATTGCGGGTACAACCAAAGGTTCACACAGTCGAAGAACACATCCATCATCAGCAAGAGGTATTGGCTAGTCTTCGAGAGAACTTGGCAATGGCACAAAACAGAATGAAGCAACAAGCTGATCAACACCGTAGTGAAAGAACTTTTGAACTGGGAGATTGGGTCTTTGTGCGACTACAACCATACAAGCAAATGTCTCTAAAACAACAACATAAAGCTAATAAGCTAGCACCCAAGTACTATGGTCCTTATAAGGTGTTGCAGAAGATTGGCAATGTAGCATATAAATTGGAGCTGCCCATATCAACAAAAATTCATCCAGTTTTTCATGTTTCCTGCTTGAAGAAGGTTATGGGGAATAAAGTGGTAGCACAGACTAAGTTACCTGAGCTTGATGAAGAGGGAAGAATAGTTGTGGATCCTGAGAGAATTATTCAAACACGCACCAAGAAGCTGAGGACAAGGGAAATCATAGAATATCTAATTAAATGGAAAAACTCTCCAGTGGAGGAAGCTACATGGGAGAATGAGGAATTCATTCAAAAGCATCCACATTTGGTTAGCATTGAGGACAATGCTTCTTTGAAGAGGGGGGGCATGCTACGCCCTTAATCCTATAGTGTGTATAGGGTTATGAATAGTCGGCTTGTGGCTATCTTAACTCTTAATTAAGTCATATTATCATTAGTTTATTGTTATTTAGTTGTTTAGGTCGGCCTAAGGCTTATATAGGCCCATCTAAGTCGGCCTAGGTGATATCCTAGGCATAAATAGGTATATATAGGAGGTAGTGAGTCTTATTTCATCATATATTGAGCATTGTGTTCTCATTGAAGACTATTGGAGGTATCCCCCTCGAAGTGGTTTTGGAGGTTGCCCCCTCGAAGTGGCATATTATTATCAAGTATTTGCAGCATATTTACTATTATATTCAGATATTGTGCAAGTTGTTTCATTACAAAGATAAAGAACAAGGCATGACATGAATCAGGGTAGGCACAAGTACAGGTCCTATTTGTATAGGTAGAGTTATAGTGCCTACAAATTGTCATCCAACATTATCAAAGCCACTAATGCTAATGCCATTTGGTGTGATTTGTGATGTGTCTACCTTGATTTTGTCTAGTAGGTCAATGCTACAAACATTAAGAGTTGATCCATTGTCAATTATAACTTGTTTTACCAACATTCTATTTATTATGACAGAGATCATAATTGGATCATATTGGTTTTGAACTACAATTGACGATAATTCCTGTGGCTGAAAGAGAATATCTATTTTTGTCGCATGCATACTATCCAATATGGCTGCTACATCATTAGGCTTAGTAGTAAGTGGGACAATCACCTTTTGTAAAGCTTCTTGGAGCATTCCATGGTATGTAGACAATGTTTGTATTAAATCCCAAAGAGAGATCTTAGCCGGAGTAGTGCGAAGCTGTTTGACAAGATCATACTCTTGACCACTTTTATGAGTAAGACGAGGTGGTTGAGGGAGCATAGGTTGAGAACATGGAAGAGAGACAGGCACATGCGGTGCCTGCTTACTTTACTTGTTATTATGAGTGTTGTATGCATCAGCAATCACATTATGGT
The DNA here is from genome assembly GCA_027924645.1 of Cunninghamia lanceolata. NCBI lineage: Eukaryota > Viridiplantae > Streptophyta > Pinopsida > Cupressales > Cupressaceae > Cunninghamia > Cunninghamia lanceolata. Next base: position 166,040 of record BSBN01001364.1, read on the forward strand.
GTGGTTGTTGTAACGCATTTTGAACACCTTGAACCGTAATCACTAGTTTTAAGCAAGAGGGTGCACTAAGTGCTCCTCGGACAATCAATTTAGGAATATTGCTATGAAGTTCATTAACGATTACTGAATTGACATTGTTTTCCTCTTGATTGCACCCAATATCCATCCCCAAAGGATTTAATGTGAGAGACCTTTTATCATCCACTAATGCTACATCTTGGCTAGGGAGAGCAGTGGGATGAGAGGAAGGTACATCTCTATCATCATCATACTCTGTGGTGGAAAAGGGCTTTTCACTCTCGTCTTTCTCATGAGTATTCCTAGAGATGAATTTGGTTAAATCTTCTAAAATCAAAGGATATGCTCCTATGAGTAAAGTGAAGCTACTAAAATCATGTGTATAACAAAGTAATTGCAACTCATATGAAGAACATATAGAAGCATCAATACCACTGATATAAGCTATGTGTTCTAGAACATGAGGATTCTCATTAGTGAAATTAGCAAAATTTTCAAAATCTAAGATATACTCATGCAAAGATTTCAGAGATGAATAACATGAAGAAGCCATAATGAGATGCAAAATCAGATTTTAAAATCTTTCTCAAATGTATGCAAAAAGACCAATGCAAACTATATGCAAGAATGACCTAAAATGCTTGTTTTTTTGTACTTTTTCAATGCAAATATATGAAAGAAAAAGGTGTTGTAAGGATTTTTATCAGGCGAGAAAATGATAAGTCTATTTTCAGTTCAATACAGAAATAAAATCCTTCACAACACGCTTTTGATGCAAATCTAGGATGATGATAAGTCAAAACCTAGTGAAAATCAATGAAAATTGCTAGTTTTATGTGGAAATTAAATATGTGTGAATGCAAATTTTTGAAATATTAATGCAAAAAACACACTAATATGAGACACTATATGTAAAATCAGATTTGAATGAGTACCTAAGATAAGTAGTAAAATCTGAAACAAGATTTTAACTACAAACCCTCACTTTTGGAATTACTAGGTTATAAGAAAATTTTGAAATTTCCAACAAACCCTCACAATTTTAATATGAAAAATGCAAATGATTAAATAATGATGAATTTATGTAACTTAAATCAGATCTAGCGAAAATATCAAAAATTAAATTAATTCAAATTAATTCAAATTATTTGAAAATTAAGCCAAAAATACCAATTTTTTTAAATTTTCTAAAATTTCCAATTTTATTGTAAATTTTCAAGTGTGCTATGAAAATGATGAGAATATTTTTTTGTAATTTAGGTCAGATCTAATTTAAAAATCAGAAATTAAATTAAATTAAATGAAAATTAATTCAAATTAATTCCAAATGCAAGCAAAAAATGCCAATTTTTTAAAAAAATTTCAAAAATTTCAATTTTTTTGTTAATTTTCAAATGCAATGCGATGAAAATTAAATAAATGAATGAATTTCAAATATAATGTAAAAATTTGAAATAAAGTGAAAATTATTTCAAATTAAATCGAAATGCAAGCTAAAAATGCCAATTTTTTTCAAATTTTTTAATTTTTTTTTAATTTTCAAATGCAATGAGATGAAAATTAAATAAATGAATGAATTTCAAATCTAATGTAAAAATTTAAATTAAAGTGAAAATTAATTCAAATTAAATAAAAAATGCAAGCTAAAAATGCCAATTTTTTTCAAATTTTTCAGTTTTTTTGTTAATTTTCAAATGCAATGAGATGAAAATTAAATAAATGAATGAATTTCAAATCTAATGTTAAAGTTTGAATTAAAGTGAAAATTAATTCAAATTAAATCAAAATGCAAGCTAAAAATGCCAATTTTTTTCAAATTTTTCAAAATTTTCAAATTTTTTTTTTATAAATTTTCAAATGCAATATGAAAATTATGAATTAAATGAAAATAAATTTCAGATCTAATGCAAAAATTAGAATTTGAATTAAATGAAATTAAACTATGTCAAAATTCAAACCCTAGAATGCAATTTTTTTCAAATTTTTCAAAAATTTCAATTTTTTTGTAATTTTTCCAATACAATAAGATGAATGATGAAATAGATGAATGGAATCAATGAAAATCTACAGCACAACAATCAGCAAGGTGCCAAATTCAATAAAAATACGGGTTCACCAAAATGTTTAGGGTAAAATTGGATTTGTTGATCTTTTGTGGTTTAGATGTTAAAATCCTCCTTTCACCCTAACATTGAAGGATCTAGGGTCGAATGGCAAGCACTATCATACCCTAGAGTCACTTTCAGATGTAGGGAAACTTGGGTTGGGGAATTAATTATCAAATTTTCCTTCTCCTATGCTCAATTGACCATTAAAACCCTAATTATGCAAATACGACAACAAATTAATGAATTACGGAAAAAGCTCTTGTAGATGGGAGTAAAATACCAAATTACAGAATAACTATTTTTAGGGTTCCGAAGTGGAACAGTTGGGGACACTAGAGCGGGTACCCAAGTCCAAGGTACCTACTTTTTAGGGGAATTTGGACCTCCTTCAGACACTGATCAACCCAGTAACTTCTATTTTCTAGAATCTGTCTACAAAGGACACTGGAGTGAGCACCCTAGTCTCAGAAGTGCTCCTTTGTCCGTCTTTCCTTTAGATCCTGAATCCCTGATGTCTTCCCAGCCTTCCTGCAACTCCACTTTTTCTAGATGCGACACTTGTAACCTGCAATCGCAAGACTTGGTTTGGGGGTTGTGGTGTTTAGAGGTTTGCCTCAGTCAAACCCTGGAGGACACTTAAGTCTCTGAACACCATTTTCAGATAAAGAGGGCATGCCCTTGTGAGGCAGAGGCCAAAAACCAAAGGAAACAATAATAAAAATACAATATTATGTCACCTTGTAGTGAAGCACTCATGGAGGAAGATGATGTTCATGCCATGAGGCGATTGATGCTCAAATCTGCAAATATCAACACATAAAACATACAAGTCTGCTGTTGCAACACAATAGAAAGCCTTGAATCACCTTGAGAAAACAATAGCTTGCTAGTAATCATCTAGTTTACAAATGAATGCCTACACATGCTTATATATGCATCTACAAGCACTCCCACCAAGATAGTTGAAATTCAAACTTACCGTGTTGGCAAAGGGACTAATAATGGTCACTAACTGACACCCAAAAATTGGGGCTGCCCTAAAATAGGGCAGGACTAGTGCGCGGGCGGCCAAGTCCTCCCCCCTATTTTAGGTAGGGTACAACTCAAGGGGTCCTCCTAGGTCCTATTTGCCATGGGACTTAGGTCTCATTCCATCGGGATGCTAAAATATGAACTAAAATGTCCTAAATGCACTCTAAAGACCCGGGAGCTAAACCTTATGAGGGAAAAGCCCCCAAGGGAACATTTTCTGACGTTACACAAAGATGCTCTTCGACACATGTATTCACCTATCATAGAATCTCCTATTTCTTACTCTTACATGTCATAACATCGTCATAGGAATCTGTCATGACCGTTATGGTCAATATTCCCTTACACAACATCCAAGATGCTGACACATGGAAAAATATTCCTACCACTAAGTGGGACACCTATTTCCTCATGTGAGAACAAATTTACATGTGGTCATATGCCATGTAGGATGACACATCACTGTGCCAACTCCCACAATATTACAACATAGGATTTGCATCCTAATTATACAATAGGCAATAAATAAATAAATACAATGTAATAGTACAAGGAATTACCAAGGTTGAGACACCTTAATTCCCAACATTTTCAACCATTAACATCAACATTTATTTGAGTAGATCCATCTCCTCTCCAATGGAATTTTACATTTTGGTACTCAACTTTGAGAGGCCATAAATTTGTCAGAGTCATCTTTTAGTTTCTTTTGTAGTTGAAATGAGCCAATTTTTAATGGATATGTAGTACTGTAATTGGTTTTTGTATTTGATGCCCCATTTACTTAAAAAATTAGTTTCTCTTAAAAATTTACTAACAAATTCTTATTTTTGTAACTTTGAATGCCCATAACTTTCACATATAGACTTTTTTTGTGATCCATTTTTAAAGTGTGGTATTTTGTGTACTATGCACTGGTGCACTTTGTTTGTTCTTGTTGTGTACCAAGATTGTAATTTTATCTTTTTTTAAATCAAATTTTATAATTTTAAACACTTGTAATTATAAATAGGCTTTTAAGGACACTCATTATAAAGTGTCATTTGTACTTTCAAGGGGGTTCATTTGTTTTTTTTTTTAATTGAAGTTAGAGCACCATATATATATCAAAAAGAAATAGTTCAATACAAGATTTGTGGCCTAGGGAGCAACAATATATATCTCATCACTTATAATTGAAAAAAGGACAATTTATGCAAAACAATACATACTATACTACTTAAGTTTTTACAAATTTATATAGATCCATTCCTATATATATTTGTATTCCGTTGTCAAAAAACTGTCATAATACTACTTTTTTATTCCAATTCCTTCCTTTATGCCTATCTTTCTTTGCATCCATCTATTGGTCTCCATAATCATGTTCCTCTACTATTCTAAATCTAATTATATCTGTCTGATGTTGTTCATCCTGAGAGAATAAGGTGAATTTGTTATGAATATTGTCCTGAAGGTCTGCATCCTCATCCTGCCTGTTTCCACTTGCCACTTGGTCTAAATTCCTATTTAGCTCATCCCAATGTACCCTGTTATCACTAGCATCAAATGAGTCAATACCCCTGAAAGTGTCTATTGGAGGAGAGGCCTTAAACTAGTTACTATCAACATTGAAGTTTTGGAATGCCACTTCTAGATCCCTTTGTGCCTAATCTCTCATTCTTTCCAACTTGTGAGGCTTACAATATCTGTTTTGAAAGTCAATGTATTCATCATTAAACTTTTGGTGTACCTTCATTAGATCATGGGGCCAAAACTCAACATATTGTATAGTTGCCATGTATATGATTTATGAACCCTCATCTAGAATCTTCATAAATAATTTAATGGGGAGCTCCATAGTCAATACAACCTATATATAAACATAAAAAAAATGAGTCTACAAGAAGACCCGGTAAGCCATCTCCTCTTTCCTTGAAAATGGTCTTCATTTCTTTTTTTCCACAGAACCCATAAAATTTTAGTAGTTAGACAAAGCCAAAGTATGTTAGATTTAAGATCCACTTCACTAGTGAACTCACACGGAACTTCTTTCCAGTACATTTTATTCAAGGAGGATCAACATTTTATATTACCCATAAATATTTACCATACATTCACAATAAAGGGACACTTAAAAAATATAGGTTCACAAGTCATAGCAATGTTACATAGAGGACACACATAATTGTTATTCCCTATAGGAAGCTTCTTCAGAAGCAAGAGCCATCTAAAACTGCCCTTCTTAGGTTATATGTATTTAGACCAAAACAAGCTAAATGCAGAGGCTAATAGTTTGTGGCTGACAATCAAATCCCACACCCTACTACTATGCTCATAAACCACTAGGGAGTCGGAAAGCAACTTGTACAATTTCCTAGGTCCACATTTTAGCAACATTGTTCCATCTTCCCATTCTAGCTTTTCAAACCAATCCAGTTCACCCAGATTCTTAGCATGACCTGGGTTGTTTGAAAAAAAATTATAGATGATACAATAGGATCTTCTCTGAGACTCGGGTAGACCAAACTCTAGTCTGACATCTTCCCATGATTTTATACCTTCATCCTTTATCAAGTCATCAAAGGTAGCCAGACCTTTTTTGCACCACTTAAGAATAGAGCAGCCCTGCAACAATGCTAGTGGTTTATTTTTGTGCCTCAAGTTCCACCACAATGATCTATACTCCCCAATCCATTTTTTGTTACAATTGATAGCCTATGTGTGTAAGATTAAACTTTTAACTATTTCCCATGCCCTCCAAATAGACCCAAACACTGCAGACCCAAAGTTTTTGGCTTTGAAGTTCGCAAAGGTAAATTCATGAGGATGTAATTTATTCCACAAGGGAGCCTTCTTAGGTCAAAAATTACTAACATTATTTCTGATAAGGATCTTCTAGGGTTCACACCCTTCTAATGATCTGATAATCTATTTTATAACAAGAGTCACAACCTGGATTCTTAGATCCTTAAGCCCTAGGCCATCCTTATCCTTACTCATGCAACACCACTCCCACTTCACAGCATGCTTTTTCCCTTTTCCTTTATCATCTGACCATAGAAAACCCCTGATAAGCTTCATAATACTATCTATTTGGTGATTAGAGAACAACCACATTATAATAGATAGAATAAACGGAGAGTATTTTTTGACATGCTTGAACTCTCCCTGCTAGAGACAACTTGTTTGTTCCAACTTTTCAATTTCATTTCAGTTTTTGAAAACATCCAATTCCACATCAGTTTAAGAGAAGGGTCAACAACAAAAGGAATCCCCAAGAATCTAACTTGCCTATGGGGGCCACCCTACTGCCATTTACCCTCCTCCAACCATTCTGGAGGGTTATCTGGCCAACCTAGCAATAGAGATTTATTGAATGACACTTTAGCCCCAGAGGCTTTACAAAACATATTCAGCCTAATCTCCATGTTATTCAAATTTTCCTTTTCAAGTACAGGATATAATGTAGTATCATCTGCAAATTGCATGTTTAATAACATGTTGTCATTAGGAAGTCTAATTCCTTTCATAATCCTTGATATCCATTTTGTTCCTAGAATATGGAACAAGTCTTTTGAGGCAATTACAAAAAGTGCAGGTGCTAAAGGGCAACCCTTCCTAATAGATCTCTCCATTTTGAATGGATCAATCAAAGAACCATTAATATCTATCTGTGTAGAAGCATCCCTGAAGAGCATGTTAACCATGTCATAGAATTCTTGGGGAAAACCAAATGCTTTTAGCACTATTAAAATAAAAGACCATTCCACTCTTTCATAGGCCTTTTCAAAGTCTAGCAATAGTATACTAGTATTTTGACTTGTTGTTCTTACCCAATGCAATGCCTCCCAACTTGTTTGCAAGTGTTCTAAAATGTACCTACCTTTTATAAATCTAGTCTAAGTGTAGCTGATAATTTTAGGCAAAATATCAGTGAGCCTCCTTGCTAATACTTTGGCAACAATCTTATAGGAGACATTCAATAGAGAAATTGGCCTCCAATTTCTTAGGTTAGATTTGTCCTCATCTTTAGGTAATAATTTGATGATACCTATATGTATATCCTTCCCAAGAGATCCTCTGTTACAAGCCTCCTAAAAAACATCCCATAGATCATCCACCACCCAATATAAGTTAGCTTTGTATAACTCTACTAGTAACCCATCCTACCCAGGAGATTTACCATCTTCCATCAACAATATAGCTTCTTTGATCTCTCCTTTGGAAATTTTCTGGTTTAATTTGTTAGACATTACCTCATCAATCTTCTTAGGACAAATATTCAAGCATAAATCCTGGGCCTCCAAACATTCTACACTCTGATCTTCAGACCTAAAGAGGTTTTGATAAAAGTCTCTATACAGTCTCTTTATATCCTCTATATCATTATAGGTTGCACCATTTTCATTAATAACACCAACACGATCCTTTTTAAAATTTGACATAAGAATGTCAAAAAATATTTTGTACCTCAATCCCCATCTTTTGGCCAATTAATCCTAGCCCTCACTTTGGCCCCTTGGGCTCTGTATGTCTCTAGTCTCCTAAGCTTATTTTTTATTTCTCCAAGCTGTCTGATTTTTCCTCTATCTCTCAGGTTTTGTTGCAACCTCCCTTCAGTTTCCAAGAATTCAATTTAAAGAATTTTTTCATCTCTCCTTTTGTCTAGTGCCATTTTCTTTCCACATACTTGGAATAGTTCTTTACATGCTTTAACTAACTCGTTTCCAAAACTAAATTGCTTTATTCTTACCAGCCATGGCTTTCATAATAAACCTTAGATTATAGATCCCATCATGGCAATCTATGTCTGAAAGCAATTGTGCATTCAGTTTGAACATACTATCTTTTATGTATATCTTTCCCCTAACTTGGGTCTTAGTATTGATAAGAACTTGTATTGGGTGATGGTCAGATAGGGTATTAGGGATGACCCTTACAACATTGGATTTCTCAAAACTCTGAAAAAGGAAAAAATCCTTGTTTACATAGAATCTATCCAGCCTATAATAGATTCTCTTAGTATCTTTCTGTGAATTGCACCATGAAAACCAAATTCCTTGACTTGTGGCCCTATTCCCTTCTAGAGGGTCAATAAGACATAAAGATTTTTTCATTCTCAACCAAAAAAATGTTTCATTGCCCCTCCATTCTACATAGTTCCCTCCAATCTTATCCTCTATGTTTTCCACCATGTTGAAATCCCTAGCAACGATCCAAGGGATTTTAGGTAGCTTGTCAACCATCCAATTCCATAGTTCACTTCGTTCTCTATGCTCATTGGGGGCATAAATTGAACATATGCCAAATTGCCTATTCTCCTTATCAATCACCACCCAAACACACCTATTGTAGGGGGAGCATCCACTCTAGGCTATATATTGTCCCCATTCCGTACTGATCAATATTGTAGTAGCTCCTTTTCCTCTTTCATGTTTAGAATAGAATTTCATTGCCTATTTTCAGATAAATCTTAAAGTGTTGTCTAATTGGAATCATGTGGCTTTAATTTCTTGTAACATTAAATAATCCATTCTTCTATATTTATTGCAGAAATCTCTTAAAATGTATTTTCTATTAGGGGACTCAAGTCCCCTTACATTCCAGCTAAAATAGTTCATAATCAAGTTGTTAGGTCAGATACACAGGAGGCTCTCCTTAGGTATTGTTAAGCCCCAATTTATCAAAACACTTAGGGATCTTAACTCCTTTCACTTTATTTTTAGTGCTTTTCTTTTTATGCACATTTCTTCTCTTTCTACTGCCTTCATCATTCTTCAAGGAATATCCCTCTTCAACCTTGGATGAACTTTCTTCAAAACTATCTTTAGTTATTTTAATGGGAACTTTACCACCTAACACCTTTGGGTCTGGTGTTTGAAAACTAATTGGAGAACTCACAGTCTCTATTACATTTTCCAATTTCTTAGCCAGAATGCTTTCTCTTATTTTTAACATAACTAATTGCTGAGCATTCTTTTTTGTTTTGGCCTCAATTTTAGGAGCCCCAACTAACCCATCCCGTACTTTAGTGGAAGGGTTGTCCTGATTGACAATCATATCAAGACTTTTAGCTATAGGTTCATCAGGACCATTCAAGACACTGTCCCATATTTCTTTCTCTTCCACATATATTTCTATGTTGATTTTGATAGGATCCTCATCAAAACAGGGGTTGTCAAATATTTGTGTGTCATGGGCCAACAATCCTACTTTAGGCAGAGCTTCTCTGTTTCTCTCCTCGCTGTAGTGACCCCCAATCCATGGGTCACTACAATCAGAAGGGGAACTAATTAAAGAATTAGAGACTACATCTGAAGGGCTACCATCAATCCTTGTACTAGAAGGAAATCGTTCTAAGTTAAGTTTTTCTAAACTGTTTCTAAGCTCCCTTAAAGAGGATTCAATGGGATTAGCCTTGTCTTGTGGTGGAAATTTCTCTACCACCTTATTAGCATTATTTGTATTTTGTTCTAGACCATTAACAGAGTTTGAAGGGTCTATAATAATAGTTCCATCTAATTTTTCCCTTTCAAAAGTAGGCAGATTAGTCTCAAAAATTTTCCCCATGTTATTCATTCTGATATTAGGGCAATTTTTCCTCTAGTGCCCCTCCACTTTACATAAAAAAAACAAGAATTCAGCCCCCCAAGCCCAATAATACCACACTCAATTTTTTTCTCCAACCCTAATCTCAAGGACTTTAGGAATATCAGTCCCTATGTTTAGGGAGATTAAGATTCTAGCATCCATTGTGGTAAAGTGGCTCTGGTTTCATCCACTTTCATCACTTTTCCTATGGGTTCCAAGATTTGTGGCAAACAAGCCCATAATTGCTTTGGTAGGTTTTTGATAGATATCCATCTAGGCATAAACAAAATAGTATTTCTTCGTGTGAAGCATCAGGTTTCCAAGGGAATGCCTTGAAGAGGGTTTGGCCAACATTCCAATAATTCCTATCCAACACCCTCTTTTGCATTGTATGATTTCTAAAAAACACTACAAAAATTCCTTTGCTTAATAATCTACAAAATGAGACTTGAACTCCCAGCCTTCTACCCCAAACAACATTAATCCAATTGTCCAAGAATTTCCTCAAGGGCATTTTGTCCACATTAAGGCATACAAAGAAAACAATAGTGTTTTTTAATCTATGTTTTTCATTTTTAATGGCATTTTTCATATCTTCATTAGGGTTTAAAACCAACTTTCTAGGCTCAAAGATTGGATTACCTTTTTCCTGTGTTCCACTATCCTCCTCTCTTCCTCTATTGGGGAATTTACTTCTAGATCCGAGTATTTTGCACTCCTCACCGACCTCAAAGTGAGCATTTTGGGCTAGAGTCTTGGAATCCTACAAATTGAGAGCCTCACAAAAAGTTTTTTGATTGTCATCTGCATTCTCTTTCTTGCCCTCTGCTGGGGTATTAACACTTTCCATTAATCCTCACGACTGGGGATTAATTACCTCAGCTGGAACAATACACTACCTAGTGTCTATGAGCATAGATAGGGTCTAAACCTATTTGACACTATTCCCACCAAAACCCATGGTTGAGAATTGATATCAAATTCAAAAATCTAGCCTTTCGAAATCAGACTTATCAATGATAACCACAAGAGTACTAAACAATGACCGTAATCATAACAATACTAGGTATCAATCTACATATAGAAATCAAACAGATTCACATGAAAAAACACAAATGATACCAAATACAAATCAAGAGGAGGTCCCTACCAAATTTCCCATGGAGGGTTGCAATGCCCTCGAACAATTCCAGAGCCCTCCTCCTTGTTTGTATGTGTGAGAGAATTGGTTCATCTGTTTTACACTTTTTAGTGCCCAATATACAATTCTAGGAGTGTGTATGCCAAAACTTTAATGAGCTCATTGTAAACACACACAATTATAAAGTCATGTTCCTCTACTTATCTTTGGGGGTTATAAAATTCATTAATGGGGATCTTGTAATCAAAAGAGTTGACAAAAGGTTTCACATTCTAGAGTTTCTTACACTAAGTACTCTTGGAGGTAAGGTAGGGAATTATACCAAATCATTATTAGGGGTTGCATCACTTTAGGACTTTTTTATGGTCTTTATTTGTGGATTAAGTATCAATAAAACTTGTTTTAGTGTGCATTATTAGTTTAAGGCTAAAATGACACTCATTTGTTGATATTAAGTTGGATGAAACTAACACAAACCCATGTTGAGTACATATGAAGGCCTTCTTTAGGAAGAGAGTTATTCCATGAAATTTGGAACAAGTTTCACAACTAATTAATTCATCCAAATACTTTGAGTGGCTCACTAATCATGACATTACTTTTGGTAACCTATGGTTGTCAGTTTCCATGGGTTTTAACCATCATCTTGAAAGCATCGAGTGCCATACTATTAGCAGATATTTTTGTAGTTGTTTGGTGACACATTACTTGATGCTTCCCTAGATGTCACATTTCTAATTGATAATACTAATAATTTTGGAGATGACATAGAGATTGAGGACATGTATGTGATAACATCAACATTATCAACTTGTGATGCATTTTGACAATATTTCTATATAGGATCTTTCCCTCATTAGTGAGCCACCACTTTGGGATCTTTTTAATACAAAATTGGTTGCTTGTTTGTTGAGACTCACATTGCATATTGTTCTCACTTCTTGGAGTCCAACTTATTTTCATGTTTGATGAAAGTTCCCTCATATATTTTTTAGAACTTCTTCATCACATCCTAATCCACCTTATCTTGTGGACCCTCTATTTGATACTTTGAGGGTGTCTTTTAATGATCCTCCTTTTTGGTGGACATTTCTTTTGTGGATGACCCACTCCTACCAGCTGTTCATTAATGGTGATTATTCCATGACTTGTGTAGACACCTAAAATTGAATTGCTCCGCAAACCAATTTCCCGTATCTCTACACCACCAATTATCCCTCTTATTAGTTAAATAAATTCTTTTTACTTAATTAATTTATCCCTAATCATCTACCCTTAACCATTTATCCATCCTTTGTGATCAATTAATTCATTTAATTTATCACTATACCTTACAACACTATCCCTCATTAATTAAATAAATATTCTCAATATTTATTTAGTTAATGTATCCATCTCCCTAATCCTTATTAATTGGATAAATCATTCTTATTTGATTAATCTACCCTACTAATCAACCTAAACCTAGCCTAGTTGATTAAATAGCAATTATTTAATTAGCTACCCTAGCCTACCTATCCCCTAGACCTAAATTAATTAAGCTAAACACTTAATTAATATGGTCAAACCTTGATTAACACTCATTCCCACACCCCACCAAATAAAATATTAACTTTTATTCCCACTTGTCCTAGTCTCCATTAATGGAACCCTTCCCCATGATAATGGAGCTCTTCCCCATGTGAATTAAAAATTCACATCTAACTTGTCATATCCAACTCTTCCACTAAATTGAATTTTTAATTCATTTTTTATTCTCATCACCCTTCCCTATGTGAATTTAAAATTCACAAATAATGGGAGCCATCCAATCTCATTGATCAAATCTTATCCTTTGATCTCTCTTGTGTAACCCTCTTGTGACACTTGTCACAAGACTACAACTCCAATCCAAACCCTAATCCTCAAGCATTCCTATCCATTGATCTAAACTTTCAATCCTCACCCTCCATCCTTTTACCAAAAATCTATAAATAGAGCCCTCATCTAAGCCATTTTCATCACTTCTTCATCATATCAAAACCATGCCAAAATTTCTCTCATCTTCTCTCATCATACCCTTACCATGCCAAAATCATTCTAGCCTCTTTATCCATATCAAATCCCCATCCAATCTTCTATCAAATCTCTTCATTCAAATTGTGTTGAAAGCAAGAGCAATCCACATCTACACATCTTCAAGTTGGGTAAAGCTAGGAGCTCTTGGGTGCAAGCTCCTCAACCTTATCAAAGGAGGAAGAAATAGCAAGGTATAATTTAGTGTTTTTGTGCATTTTGTTTGTGTTGCTAGCCTTGTTTGTTCTCTTTTCTCTCAACTTGTTTCCAAGATTTGTTTGTCACCAACTTTAGCAAACATTGAGCTAGTACTAGATTATTTCATTTTGTTTCTTGAATACCCAAATTTGAAGTGGGAAGACTTTATACATGCATCTCTTCAACATAACTCTTCCTAAGAGAAGGAATGTAGTACGATGCAAGTGGACCTTCTTCCATCATTTGTATAAGTCCACCTTCATCAGTTTGCAACAATTTGGTGCAACCACTCATACTTTTAGTGGAGTAACATCACATGTTTTTGGCATCTTTTGTGGGTGTTTTCAAGTCCTCTCTTCTTAGGGAAAGGGGGTTTTATTCCTCCTATTTCTTTGGGGGGAAATTATATTATTGTATATAGGCACCTAATCAAGCCTTGTTGTTGGGACCCATATTTGAGGATTTACCTCATTTGTTTTCATTTTCTATCCCTACATTGCATTTAAGGGTAGTGTTAGAGTATTCACATTAGGCTAGGAGTTCATGTCATTTCACTAGGCTAGTATTATTCTAATTTATATTTATCTATTCACTCTATTCTCTTAAGAAAACTTAAGTAGTTGTATTATTTAGTCATGTGCTCATGTCTTATGCACCTTATTGACACCTAACTAGTTCAAGTTGGGTTATCTTCCTCCTATCGTGCTAGATTTTGTCTAATAGTTAGCTTCCTTATATTATGCTAGATCATGTATAGTTAACTCTCGCCTTTTATGCATTAATTAAGTTTTCATGCTTACACTAAATAAGCACGGGCTCATTTCTACTATATAATCAATCAAATAAATTAAGTTGGCTAGCTCATATTACTTTATTGTTATATCATTTCATTCTTATTTGTTTGGATATGAGAATATTTTAATATTCCTACAATAAGGTTTCCCTTATATAGACACATACGGTAAGATAAGTATGATGTTGGATGGAAGTATGCAAAAAAATCCTACTTAAGCCTATGAGAATAGAGTTGCAAGTTATCCAATCTACATAAAATTTAGTAGTTTTATGGCATATAAAACTAAATTTAGAAAAGACCAAGAATAGAAGAGAGAATGAGACAACCAAAAAAGAGAAATAGACACCAATACATTCTAGGAAAACCTTTTCAAAAAAAACTTAGTGTGCAAAGAGCTAATACCAATGTAATGTTAGCAAGAAGTTACAATACAATATCAAGCTCCGAGGTTCATAGGAGATCAACACTCTCAATATTGGAGGAATTGGGGAAATACAAAAACAAAAAAGAATATGTACAATCTCTATTCCAAGACCTTAATATATAGCCCAAGGAGAACTAGGAAATCATTGACAGTTTCACTAAACCATGAGCCAAGACCATAGGCCCAAAATTGTTGCCAATGTCTAATGGTCAAAATCCAATGCCCCATTCCAAAAGTAGCTCCTAACATAGAATTTGTAACTCTCATATTGACTATTTTGACACCTATTACCATGGTGTCCAAGTGTAACTCCCAAGTACTCCACCATAAGGAAATAATTACACCTACACATCTGTTACATGTGATTATAAATAGTCAATCAAAAGATGCTTGTCATAGTCCACTAGTAACCTCACAAATAAATGACTTCTTATAATTTTCATAAGACCTATTATGCTTCGCATACACACCCAATCTTTTTGCTTGGAAAATGGGAACTCCCTTATTTATTCTTTTTCTTGCCTTTTCTCCTTTTCCTCTTTTTTCCTATGATCTTTTTAAATTTTGTCTTTTATCCCTTTGGGATCCTTGTTTCTTTGTTTGTTTTCAAATTTGGGATCTTTCCCTTGCCTTTTTTTTCTTTTTCTTTTGGTAGGTTTTCAGGGTTTTCATGGACCTTGGAAATCTAGGGTTCCTTTCAAAATCCTTCCCCCACAATTCTACCAAAAGTTTAGGCTTTCGAGGATTTCATGGACTTTTGAATCAAGTTCCAAGTCCCCTTCTTTTCTTGCTTCCCACTTTTGTTTTTTTTTGCTTTTGCTTTTGCTTTGCAAACTTTTGGGAATTTGGGGAACCTAAGGACTTGTGGATTTGGTTCTAGGTTCTAAGTTCCTCTTGATTCTTGGTTTCTTGCTTGATCTAATTAACATTGTAACGTCAGAAAATGTCCCCTTTGGGGCTTTTCCCTCATAAGGTTTAGCTCCCGGGTCTTTAGAGTGCATTTAGGACATTTTAGTTCATATTTTAGCATCCTGATGGAATGAGACCTAAGTCCCATAGCAAATAGGACCTAGGAGGACCCCTTGATTTGTACCCTACCTAAAATAGGGGGGAGGACTTGGACGCCCGTGCCCTAGTCCTGCCCTATTTTAGGGCCGCCCCAATTTATGGGTGTCGGTTAGTGATCGTTATTAGGTCCCTTTGTCGACACGGTAAGTTTGAATTTCAAATATCTTGGTGGGAGTGCTTGTAGGTGCATATATAAGCATGTGTAGGCATTCGTTTGTAAACTAGATTTCAATTAGATGATGACTAGCAAGCTATTGTGTTCTTAAGGTGATTCAAGGCTTTCTATTGTGTTGCAAGAGCAGACTTGTGTGTTTTGTGTATTGATATTTATAGATTTGAGCATCAATTCCTTCATGGCATGAAGAGCATCTTCCTCCATGAAAGCTTCACTATAAGGTGACATAATATAGTGTTTTTATTATTGTTTCCTTTGATTTTTGGCCTCTACCTCACAAGGGCACGCCCTCTTTATCTGACAACGGTGTTCAGAGACTTAAGTGTACTCTGGGGTTTGACTGAGACAAACCTCTAAACACCACAACCCCCCAAACCAAGTCTTGTGATTGCAAGTTACAAGTGTCACATCTGGGAAAAGTGGAGTTACAAGAAGACTAGGAAGACATCAGGGATTCAGGATCTGAAGTAAAGTCAGATAAAGGAGCACTTCTAGGACAAGGGCACTCACTCCAATGTCCTCTGCAGACTGTTTCTGGAAAACAAAAGTTACAGGGTTGATCAGTGTCCGAAGGAGGTCTGGATTCCCCGAAAAAGTAGGTACCTTGGACTTGGGCGCCCGCTCTAGTGTCTCTGACTATTTCACTTCAGAACCTTGAAAACATGTACTCTGTAATTCTGCATTTTACTCCCGTCTGTAAGAGGTTTTTTCGTAATTCATTAATTTGTTGTCGTATTTGCATAATTAGGGTTTTAATGGTCAATTAAACATAGGGGAAGGAAAAATTGATAATTAATTCCCTAATCCAAGTTTCCCTACATCTGAAAGTGACTCTAGACCCTAGATCCTTCAATGTATAGTGGAGAGGCAGATTTTAACATCTAAACCACAAAGGATTAACAAGATCCAATTTTCCACTAAACATTTTGGTGAACTCGTGTCTTTGAACTTAAATTGTAACTTTCTGAGTGTTTGTCTGTAGATTTTATGTGATTTCATTCATTCATTTGGTCATTTACCTTATTGCATTGAGAAAATTTCAAAAAAATTGAAAAATTGCAAAAATACAAAAAAATTGCATTGTTGGGCTTACTAAATTGTGTCAATTATTCCTAAATTTCCCTAATTCATGATTTTTACATCAGATATGATATAAACTACAGAAAAATTAAAAAATTCAAGATCTTGCATAGCATTTTCATCATTTAATTGCTAGGGTTTTGTGGAAATTTTGTCAATTTTATATAACCTAGTAATTCCAAAATCTAGGGTTTGTAGGCAAAATCTTTTATCAGATTTTTCTACTGATTTTAAAGGCTCATTTAAATTGGAATTTGGATGTAGTCTTTCATTTTAGTGTGAATTTGTATTTAAATTTAAATTATTTGTATTTTTACATTGAAAATTTTAACAAAAACTAGCAATTTTGGTGCATTTTCATTAAATTTGCATGGGAATTTTGCATGATTAAGTTTGAAAATCATTTTCAGATCTAAGATTATATAATTTAAATCATAAATCAGACCTCAAAACATTCAAATAGCTTTTTTTCCCAAGATCTCAAACCTAGGGCTTCAAAAACAATAATTTTCACTAAAATTGGCCTTATCGACTCTCCAAACTTGCACCATAGGTGTGTTGTGAAAGATATTTTGGCATTATTTTTATTTTATCAGGTTAATAATTTTCTTCCCCTCATAAAAATATTCACAATACCTTTTTAATGGGCTCTTGTAGTGAAAATTTAGCGAAAAACTACACATTTTGACAATTTTTGCCCTAGGGTTTGACCTAGTTTGCACTCCAAGTGTGTTGTGATCAGTTTTATGGTTTGAGGTGAATGTTATTATTGATATTATTTGTTTTACCTCCTAAAAATCCTTACAAAACCTCCTTTTCTAGGTCTTGGAATTGAAAAATTCGTGAAAAATAGCATATTTTCGCTATATTTTCACTAACGGTTTTACCTAGTTGGCACTAAAAGCATGTTGTGTTAGATATTTTTGTACCAAATGGTTGTTATTACTGATATTATTTTCTTTCCATCATTATTTTCCTCACAACACCCTTTGTTATGCTCTTTTGCATTCAATTTTGGTGAAAAGTGCCTATTTTGACATATTTTCGCTATATTTTGACAAGGCATTATCTTAGATTTGCATCAAGAGTGTGTTGAGAGTGAGAATATTGCTGCATGAGTTTAATAAATTTTTGTACTAAGGGAAATATTCCTTTAAGAAGAAGCATAAGACACATGGGATCTAGTGCTTTTGAAGAAGTTGGTACTTTGGACACCTTCTTTACAAAGGGAGAAAATCAAATTGTGCAAGATATTATACGTCGTCCAACCTCAATGGAAGAACAAACTTTTCATGATGTTGATGATACTAGTGAGGAAACAGAATATGTATCTGATGAGCAAATAGAAAAATTGGATAAAGACCTAGCAGAATTCCAATCATTTTTGGAAAATGAGAGAATAGCTGAAGAAGCCGTTCCTGCAATTCATAACATAAGAGAACTGATAAAAGAAGGAAAAGATGGTGTTAATGCACTTCATGGTCTAACACATATCATGCAAAATAACATTATGCTAGTGACCGAATGTGCACAAGTAATAAAGAACACTTTATCGTCATCTCATACTCAAGTTTCCATACCTATACCAAATACAGGAGTATCCACTTTTACATCAACGATTTTAACAACTAATGCGAACACTTGTAGTAATGCTACCACTGGTATTGGAGTATCTAATGGCACAAATTACAAAGCTGTGGGATTTAATTATCAAAATTTGATTCCTAAAGGGACGTCTTCTATGAATAATTGTTCTCAACCTCCTATCTGTTCCACTCATTTCCAACCACCTATTACCTACTCACAACCATCTTCCACATATCAATATGGCCAACTACCATTAACATATTCTCAGCCTCCACATATTGTGTCTCAAGCTCATTCACCCCCTCATTTTACTTCCAATTCCTCACAACAAACCGCATCTCCAAATGATGCCATCCTAAACCAACTTTTACAGGGCATGACTGCTTTGCAACAAAGGGTAACAAACTTGAAAAATTCTTCGCAGCCTAGTCTACCGACATATCATGCCCGTAATCCATTATCCTATGCAATCTTGAGAACCCCTATGCCTGAGAGGTTTGAGACTCCTTGCTTTGAAAAATATGGTGGAAAAGGAGATCCTAATATCCATGTAGCAGCATTCACAACTATGTGTAATGATTTTTATTTTGAAGAGGATTTGTTAGCAAAACTTTTCCCGCGATCTCTCAAAGATACTGTTTTAGAATGGTTTTGCTCGTTGCCTCTGAATTCAATTCACTCATTTTCACAGTTGATTGATCAATTTTTATAACATTTTCAAGCAAATATCGGACCCCAAATCACTCTTATTGACTTGGTTCAATGCAAACAAGGTCCGAAAGAGAAGTTGACTGAATTCATTAGTCGGTATCAAGGCCTTTATGATTAGATTCAATATTAGATGAAAGATGAAAATGTTTAGAAGATATTTATTACATATCTAATGAGTGCCAAGTTGCATCCATGAAATACATCTTTTTACCTCACTTTTTCTCCTTCATGAGTCTATCTTTCCTAATGTCTGCACCCAAATAAGCTAGCAAGATTGTTCTAGTTAATGATTAATTGAGATAGATTACTTAAGATTATAATCTCTGATTGAGTGACTAATGTGCATGGAATTGATGGAAAAATGCAGAAACTTCTCTCTTTTTGAATCAACAGGTGTAGATGCTAGGAACAACAATTTTGTGCATCTCCGGAGATAGTCTTCAATGATCTCTGGAGACAATACCAAAGTACCATGCCACCTGAAGTTTTGAAGAAATGAGGAAAGCCTCTCTAGAGCTCTACGAGAGTCTGGAGCATCTCTGGAGCTGAACAGAGAAAGCTACAGCTATCTCTGGAGCTACAGACATATCTCCGGAGCTACAGACATATCTTCGGAGTTGCAGATAGGGACAGATATTTCTGGTGCCTCCTGAGAGCACGGCATATTTCTAGCATAAGTTGTCAATCAGGCACTCTCAGCAGTGATTTTAACACCCCTCATTTCACTCAAATCATCACCTGAGTGGTGAAGGGTCATCTTTAGTTAAACTGCTGGAGTTTTTATTTTTATAATTTTTTTCATGAGTTACGGATAGAACTTATTCAATACCCATATTTTCAAGGCCTCACTGCCCAAATGTATTAAGACTCAAACTTAGAATTCTGAGTGGACTTATGTTTCACTCAGCCTTCTTTTTATTTGCATGATTATTTTCCATAGTTAGATAGCTAGTGTAATAAAGAGATGGATGTCATCTCATAGAGGAACTGGTAGATAAGATAAGTGATATGTCATCACTCATTTTTGATATAGATATTGATAGAAATAGCAGAAGAAATATACAATGATTGAATTATTCTAATTTTCAGTAATCTTAGTTCTATGACATCAATATTCTTTTCATGAATGCGAAGTGAATGGAATTGGATTGAACTTAGTTGTGATATTCTTTTGTGCTGATTTTCTATTGTAGCTTTCAGCCCCAAGGGTGTGGAGCAAGGGCCCACTCTCACCACCAAAGGCAGAAGGCTAGTACCATTGCTTTATTACTTTAGATTTTGCTGTGAAAAGTATTTACTGATTTTAATAGATAGATGCATGTTACTGTTTTAAAGATTGTTTTATTTCCTGTTTTATTTTGTTTCAGCATTCTCTAAATTCATTAAGTAGATAGATTAATCTTTTCAAATTAGTAGAAGCAGTTAAGATTAGTTAGGAAAACTGGTAACTGTAGAATCCCTAGTTGCAAACAGCCGTGGACACAGCCCCTGGATTATTGATATCTGAAAATAGATTAAATGATGAGGTACAATGACATCTCACCATTTTTAGCGCCGTTGCCGAGGATTTCTTATGTTAATTAGCGAAACTGAGTTAAAATATTTTTTAGGATAGATCTATATGGTTAGAGCTAGAGATTTGAAAGGAAGATATATAAAGCAGACACCCCAACAACAAGCCATAGGGGAAAGCAGTGGGGTGGCACAAGATCTTTTTGAGGAGAGAAACCTAGAGCCTACTTTGGAAGCTACACCGCAAAACAATAATCCCTTAGACCCTCCAAATCTTCCACTTGCCAATTATATCCAGGAATTACAACAAAAGTTTCAAGCAGATCCTCTGATAGAACCTAACTTCCTAGAACCTCAGGGAGAAGAACCAGTACTAAACATGGAAAATGATAATCATGAAGAAGAGGAGAATCAGGCTCCAATAACCTTCTCATATCCTATTGTTTTGGCTATTGGAGACAATGCTCCTATGAAGAATATCTCACTAGCACACTTGCCAAATTTTAGAGGACTTTCTTCTGAGGATCCAGACTAGTTCTTGTTTGAATTCAAAGTAGTCTGCCAAACTTATGATTATGGATCAGATAACCAAAAACTCAAACTATTCCCTTCAACTCTAAAAGATTCTGCGATGAGATGGTTTATGGGTTTACTCCAAAATTCTATCCATTCTTGGGATCAGATGGAAGCAAAGTTTTTGGAAAAATACCAAGATTACTGTAGATCCAGTAATAAAAATGAAGAATTGTTTAAAATTAGGCAGGGGGAGGAAGAGTCCTTAGAGGACTATGTGGATAGGTTCAATTTCACCTTGAGAAGGTATGGCAACCCAGTAGATCACTCCTTGGCCAGAACCCTATTTGTAAAAGGATTGGACAAAGAATTAAAACAGGCACTGGATCTAATGGGAAAAGGAAATATCAACAAAATGGATATACCTGCTATAGAAGAACTCTACAGGAACTATTCTAGAACCCAAAATGGAGTGAAGTCATCCAAAACTTTTAAAGGAAAGAATGAAATAGGACAGTTAATGGAAGAGATTGCAAATTTAAAAATAGACATTTTGGTCCAATTAAATACCACATTGGATGGGATTCAAGCAAAAACTAGAACAACTGATCAAAATAGAACAACTGAACCACTCTCCATCTATTGTCCTAGGCGTAGAAATAAGCATTTGTTGAGAGAATGCCCTTTGGACAAATCAAAAATTTGTCAGATCTGTGATAGGGAACATCCTACCAGTTAGTGTAGTCAACTTCCATCATTGAAAAGATTGAGTAAGAAAAATGTTGTAATAGAAGAGGAATTGAACTATGTAGGACAAAAACAAGCTGGGAATTTCCCTTACAATCAGTATCCAAACCAGCCCTCTTATAGGGGTCCTTCTAATTGGGGAAATAATCAGTGGAATCCAACTTGGCATGGGCCTCAAAATAATCCTCCTTGGGGACAACAGGATTGGCCAAGTCAACATTGGCAAAACCAAAATTGGCAAAATCAGCCTTGGGGAAATCAACAGTGGCCACCACAGTTTGGATCACAAAACATGCAACCTCAATGGGGTTCTCAACAGGGATATAATCAATAATACTAGGGACAACCTAGACGTTTCCAACCTCAACAACAAGCTTTACTAATTGGACCATCCAACACACAAAGTCAATCATAAAATGAACCAGTTAGCCAACCACCTTTACCAGCTGAGCCTATACCAAACCCACGAAATAAATAGGGAACAACTGTTTATATGACAGAGCAAGAAAATTTGGCTGAAATTAATGCTATATATTCAAATAATCTCCAGCTGCGTTCTAGAAAAGCATTCCCAAGACCATCTCCTCCAACTATAGTTGAAGTAACCAATGATGAGGAACCTAAAAATTTATCCACTCAGCCCTCGGAGGAGATTACTAACGAAAAGTGCTAGAAGAATCATCCTTGGACAACTCCGGAGTTGCTCCTAAAAGACCGACTCCGAAGAACATTCCTAAACACAATTCTGAAAAGAGCTCCAAAGATGTTTTGGAGATAGAAAAACTAGCACCATATCTAGAACGGCTTAAACAATATGTTCCCTAGAAAAAGATCTTACAAAAACAAATCCAAACCAACCTGGAATCAGAACTCTTACAAGAAATCAAGCAACTAAACATTGAAATTCCTCTTCTCCAAGAAATCGGAGATGTACTAGAACTAAACCAGTTCATTAAATAGTATTGTATCAAAATGCAGGGTAGGAAGAAAAACTTTCCCTCCACAATACAGGTGGAAGGAAAAGTAGTAGATCTATTGATGGGAGAAATTCTCCTTCCAAAATATGGAGACCCTGGAAATCCTGTCATAACTGTTTTCATCTCAGGGGTAGAAATTTCAAATGTTCTGGTTGATTTGGGAGCAGCAATTAATGTGATGACAGTTCACACAATGAACAAATTAGCTCTATCAGGTATCTAATCCACAACTACAATTCTTCAACTTGCTGACTAGTCAGTAGTTGTTCCAAAAGGAGTAATCACTGATGTACCCGTTGTGATAGATTCATGAGAATTTCTAGTGGACTTCCTGATCTTAGAACCTAGAAACCAGAGAAATGCTTATCCACTGATTTTAGGAAGACCATGGCTGGCTATAGCAGCAGCATCTATTGATTGTCAAACTAGAGATATGGTCATTTCTAATGGGATAGATTTGAAGAAAATATCTTTGTATCCTCTAGCTAAACGATCAATGCATTATATAGGAAGAGTATGGGTGGATGAACCAGAGAACAATGACAACAGTGCCTTAGTAGCTATGGTAACCATCAAGGAACATCTGGGAGAGTTGGAAGAAGAAATATACTATGATACAACAAAAGACATTACTCACATCCTAATCAATAAGGATGTGATGGAACTCGCCCAAGATTCTAGAAGAGAACTTCTTACTTCTCATTGTACCCTTGCCAACATCATTCCTTGTGGGGAAACCTTTTACAGAGACTTAGCCACTTTCTACATGTTGCTTCCACATTCTTGTCCTCTCAATACCATGACTCCTATGTGTGGATTAACTACATCCATGGATCAAATCACAAAATAGGTCATGATTTTACCAGGGAAAACACTTAATATCAATACTCAGTTAACAATAAATCAGGAAGAAAAACTTATCCAACTTCTGATTTCCCATTCAACAGCTTTTGCTTGGGAATACCAAGACATGAAAGGCATACCTCCTGAGATATGTACCCATCATATATACACTGAGGATATTAAACCTGTCAGACAACCCTAGAGAAGATTGAATCCTGCTTTAAAGGATATTGTCAAAACTGAAATAGAAAAATTACTTCAAGTAGGGTTCATATATCCAATCTCAGACAGTCAATGGGTCTCACCCCTTGTCATAGTGCCTAAAAAGAATGGGAAATGGAGGGTGTGTATTGATTATAGAGAGCTCAACAAGGCCACAAAAAATGACTATTTTCCCTTACCATTCATTGACCAAGTTCTGGACAACCTTGCTGGGAGGAAGTATTTTTCTTTTCTAGATGGATTCAGTGGGTATAATCAAATTCAAGTAGCACCTAAAGATCAGGACAAAACCACCTTCACTTGCTCTTGGGGAACTTTTGCTTACAAAGTTCTTCCCTTTGGACTATGCAATGCACTAGCTACATTTCAGAGACTTGTTTTAGCTATTTTTGCTGAACTAGCTAATGAATGCATGGAGGTCTATATGGATGATTTTACTGTGTATGGGGATAATTTTGAAAAAGCTCTCACAAACCTTGAGAAAGTACTGAAATGTTGTGAGAAAAATCAACTATCCCTTAGCCATGAAAAGTGCTTTATGGTGGTAGAAGAAGGAATTGTTTTAGGACACCACATTTCAGCAAAGGGGATCAAAGTGGATCAAAACAAGATAGAAGTGATTACATAGTTGCCTTAACCTAAAAATCAGACAGATGTTAGAAGTTTTTTGGGTCATGCAAGCTACTATAGGAGATTCATAGAAAATGTCAGCAGAATAGTTGCCCCCTGTTTACCCTGCTTAACAAAGACATAGAATTTCTATGGATAGAAGAATGTCAATCAGCATTTGAAACCTTGAAAGAAAAGGTTACTGTCACACCAATTTTGAGAGGACCTAATTGGACTTTACCATTTCACATACAGACTGATGCTTCAAATGAGTCCATTGGGGCAGTTTTAGGACAAAAGGAGGAAGGAGAAAGTATGCATGCCATTTATTACATCAGCAAAAACCTTACCTTTGCAGAAAGAAATTACACCACAACTGAAAAAGAATTATTGGCAATCATCTATGCTATAAATAAATTCAGGCATTCTATCACTGGATATAAAATATTTGTACACACTGATCATGCAGCCATCAAGTACCTACTGAATAAACCAGTAGTGGGTGCAAGGATCATCAGGTGGTTATTACTATTGCAGGAATTTAATATTACCATAGTTCATAATCTAGGAAAGTTTAATTTGGTTGTTGATTTTTTGTCAAGATTGCATACATGAGGAGAAAACTAGCCAGTGGAGGATAAGTTCCCGAATGAACATCTTTTTGCTATTTCCTCTACTGCACCTTGGTTTGCTGACATAGCTAATCTTTTAGCTACAGGCTTGTATCCATCCCATTTTACCTCAAAATAGAAAAAATGTTTAATCAAAGAAAGTTTATCTTACAAATGGTTGAATGGTTTACTATTTAAATGTGGTCCTGATTTCATTCTACACGGGTGTTTAAAAGCTGATGAGATTTTTGATGTGTTGAGAGCATGTCATGATGAGCCATCTGGTGGCCATTACTCCTTCCATAGGACAGTCCACAAGATCCTCAGAGCTGGTTACTATTGGTCCTCTCTTCATAAAGATACAAAGAAGTATGTGCAGCACTGTGACCAGTGCCAAAGGATGGGATAGCCAACCTTTACCTAGGAGATGCTACTGCATCCTCAAGTCATGATGGAACCATTTGAGCAGTGGGGTCTGGACTTTGTGGGACCAATTTCCCCACCATCATCAGGCAAGGAGTACATTCTAGTATGCACAGATTATGTTACTAAGTGGGCTAAGGTTCAAGCATTACAATTTGCAAGGGAGGAAAAAGTTGCTAATTTCCTTCATAATAAGATTTTCTTAAGGTTTGGAGCCCCAAGATCAATAGTTTCAGACAGAGGACCTCAGTTTACTTCACAGGTAATCCAAGTATTCACAGATTTGTATCAAGTCAAACATAGAAAATATTCACCTTACAATCCTCAAGAGAATGGGTAGGTAGAAGTAACTAATAGGGAACTTGAAAATATTCTGACAAGGACAGTAGCAATGAACAAAAAAGATTGGGCTAGTAGATTACCTGAAGCAGTTTGGGCTTACAATACCACTTGGAAGTCCACAACAAAGTTCTCACCATATGAATTGGTTTATGGAAAAAAGCCTATTTTGTCTATAGAATTTGAGCTCCAGACACTTAAAACTACATTGGATATTGGTCTACCATTGTCTATAGCTCAACAGAACAGAATTCTTCAGCTCAATGAGTTGGATGGAATTCGGACAGAGGCCATTCAGCAAACAGAACTGGTTCAGTATCAGAGGAGCAATGGCATGACCAACACATCAAAAGGAGGACATTTCAACAAGGTGATTGGGTTCTTCTCTATGATTCTAAATTCAAGGAGTTCAAAGGGAAGTTACAAACTCACTGGATGGGTCCTTATCAAATAAAGTAAGTGTTTGAAAATTGAATAGTATTATTGGAGCCTATTGATGGAAGCACAGACACATTTCTAGTAAATGGTCACCGAATCAGACTCTATAAAAGACCATCTACTAAAGAAGAGTTTCTCAGTGATTTGAGTTTTGATACAGGGGATACCTCCTCTATCCCAATGTTGGATTGATATTCAAAAAAAAAAGGAAGGTTGAAAACCAGCAAATGGCGGCCTTTTAAAAAAAAAGAAAAAAAAAGAGAAAAAATAGAGAAAGATGGAAAACTAGTAAATGGCTATCTTTCTCGACCAAGGGAGTTGAAAACCAGCAAATGGTGGTTCCCTTCTTCAGGACAGTTGAAATAATTGAGCTCCAGAGGTGACTAGGTGCCAGGAGTTAATCAAATGCACCTTCAACACTTCTCAAACCAGGAGCACCTCTAGCACTTCTGTAACCAGGAGCACCTCTGGCGCTTCCCAACTAGGAGCACCTCCACCGCTCTGTCAATAAAGAAGTTAGTTTCAAATAATAAGGGAGGGGACCCACCTCTCCAGGCGATAGATTGGACACATCATGATGAGGTCATCATGACCCATCCTCTACCTTATCACAAGAATAAATTCAATTAGCACGCATAATTGTAGGGGTCTTCACAAGATGACGCTAACGTTAGCCAAGGAACGTGGATTCTTGAACCACTCAGCGCAATGATTGCAGGTCGTGTGCCAATGGAGTAGTGGACATCATCTCCAGCCACCAAAAGCTGCTCATGTGTCATGACGTGTGCAGTCTCAAACAATGACATAGCATCTCTATCGTGTACATCACCCTCATCATTAAAACTAACCTAGGTAATTCTATCTTTAATTAATCATTAATAGCAACTGTCATGTCAATCTATTTTTGGGTGCCGCCACTATGACACATCCTCCTGCCATCATTTTCTTTCTAAAATTCACACATGCCGCCATCTATGTTTACTGCCACCTTGCCTCCAGAGTGTCCTGTCATTCTGTCGCATTTATGACTGCCTAGGTACTCTAATTAATTTGCATAAGCCTAAGCTGAGAAACATAACATTCCTCATTTGAACCTCCGAAGTACCCTGAAGAATAGAGTAAATTGAACAGTCATCCGAAGCCTACAGAGCACATTGAACAGTCCTCCGGAGCCTATAGAGCACATTGAACAGTCCTCTGGCACCTACAGGGTTAAGAGGAAAGGATAAACTACATATTGAGGAGGTAAGGAATTAAGCACAAAAGGTAGAACCAATTTGGCAATGGGGGTAAAGAAGAAGTCTAAGCTAGAAAGTGTTGCGGGTCTTCTACAGGATGAAGCTGCAACAAACATTCTCAGAGCTGCAGGTTGGTTAGACTTCCTAGAAAAATTCGAAGGGTATCAGGAAGATGTTGTGGATGAATTCCTCAGAAATTTAAGGAACAATCAGACATTTGTCAGAGGAGTCCGAATCAATTTCTCCTCAACCACTATTAGTCACATTTATGGACTGCCCGAACAAGGTGAGAGGTTTTATCACTTGAAAACCTTATACACTGATTTAATTAAGAATTTCTCTGTTCGTGGTGAACCGGCTATACAAATGCATTCAAATAAAAATGAAGTAAAGGGAATTCTGAGGTCCACACTTCCAAACCCTTGGCAATCTGTTGCCACTTGGCTAAAGAAATATTTTACTTGTGATGGTCAATTCTCTCTAGTTTTAGGGCCAATCATGAAAATGCTGATTTTTCTAAGACATGGAAATAGACACCCTGAGTTTAGCATAAACATCCCCAATTTCCTGTATTCTGCCATCAGGGCAACTGTAGAGAAATATCAACAAAATAAGGGTCCCATAAAACATCATGGTCTCATCTTTCTAGTAGTTAAGCACCATTTCCTGTCTCAGTACAATGGGGAGGAATTATGGCAAAACTTTCTTGAACAGAACCCCCAAAACAGAGGACTAGAGATGGCACAGCCAGGAGGTGAGAGTTCTCCTACTCACCAAGAAGAAGAAATTGAGCCTTCAGCCTCCTCCATAGTTGTTCAAAGAGGAAAGAAACCCTCACAGGAGGCATCTTCATCTGCAGCCCCTATTCCCGATAAAAGGAGGAAAGGCAAAGAAATTACAGAGTCTGCTCCTAGACAAACCCCATACATGACTCGATCAATTAGGAGATAGATGACTCTAACTAAGGAATCTTGCCCTAAGGAATTAATAGAGGAAAGGTTAGGATAGAGAGCAGAGGGAACCTGGTGGGCTGAAGAACCATCTCATGATTCAAATGAGATCCCTCTAGTCAGGAAGAGAAAGCAAAGAGAAGTTTCCCCAGCACCATCATGTGCTCCAGAAAGCCCAATTTCAGAACCATCATGTGCTCTGGAGATGGAACACATACAAACTCTTACTATTTTCTCAAATTCTAAGGATGAGAGACCTACTTTGGAGTCACCTGCCCCACCTCTACTATGGAGAAGCAAAAGGAAAAGATAGCTCTCACAGGCTGAGAAAGATACTACTCTCCTAGCTGAGGTACTCCTAGGACTTAGAACATATGAGGATAAGGCTAGACCTTCATCGGTGCTAGCAGAAGCAAAGGAACTCCAAGAGGACCCTCAGGACAGGCAGTTTGAAGAAAAGGATGAAGCAGGGTAGATGGGTACAATTGATAGTGCAGGGCAGATGGCCATGGAAAACCCTGATGATCGGCCAATAGCCATAAAAATAGCCACAGAAGCAGCAACAGAAGCAGAAGAAGAAACCTTCTCTCATCCCTCTGATCAAGAGGATGTGGAAATTTCAAAAGAACAGTAGATGATGGAAGAAATTGAAAACTTAAAGAGATTACTCTGGGGGAAGAATCTAATTATTACTGACCTCAAGAAGGTCAGACTAGAGGTAGAAATGGAACAAAAACAAATCATTGAAAATCTACAAATAGATCTCTAAAGCAAAAACAAAAGCATACAGGAGAAAGAGGCAGAGTTGGAGGCACAAAAAATTGAGGTAGCCAAACTGTTGGAAGAAAAAGAGAAAGAGGCAGCATAGAGTGTTTCTGAGCTCACCATGGCTAGAGACAATAGCCTCGCAGTAATGGCAGCATTGATTGAGAAAATACAAGGCCAGGATAGACAGTTAACTTGGGCCAACAACAGACTAGATGACTAGGAGGAATATATTCAAGAGTTGGCTGGCCCAAAGGCAACCAATGAACAGGAAATCCAAACAGATGCATATGTGGGTCCAATCCCCATTGACATTCCTAAAGCCCTGTTCTATTGGGAGAAGAAGTGTAGAGAATATGAGGCTTCCAAGCCTATGTTGCAATTACAAAGGGCAATTACTGCCAAAACAAAAAGAATAGCAACTTTGGAAGGCAAAATCATTGAAATGGCCTCCCTTTCTTCAGAAATTCTATCCTTCAGACCTCCAAGTGCCAGCTACTCTTAGTTCTTACAAGAAAGAGTCCTGCAGAGGAAATTCTCTTTAGTCCTATCTGGCCTGGTTGAGGATACAGAAACAACAGAAGGATTCATGACAGCATATACCAGGAGTAATGATGAGGACAAGAATTTCCTATGTGAATTATACTTGCATCGGTTCTGTGT
Source organism: Cunninghamia lanceolata (assembly GCA_027924645.1). Classification (NCBI taxonomy): domain Eukaryota; kingdom Viridiplantae; phylum Streptophyta; class Pinopsida; order Cupressales; family Cupressaceae; genus Cunninghamia; species Cunninghamia lanceolata. The sequence continues at coordinate 195,856 of BSBN01001364.1, forward strand.
TAATGATATAACTTTCATTCTTAATCATTTTGTGGGGGAATGTCAGCTTAAGGCATTTATGTCCCTGATGAGGAATCATCAGATCTGGAATGAAAGGATGGAAGATCATCTCAAGAAGGATTTAAAAATAGATCTTTTCATCAGGAAGGAATGTCCCAATCCTGGTGCTTTTAGGATCAAATTCAGGTCCCTTATCTATCATCCTGATAATAAGAACATAATTTTTCCATTATACCTAAAACTTTTGCAAGAGTGCTCCATTGATTTTGGTCTCTTCATGATCAATTCAGCAAACCTAGTACTTGCCATAGCAAAGAAGAGATGGAATATTTTGACCCTGAAGCAGAAATTGAGGGAGGTGGTCACCCCTACAAACTTAAGATTATATATGAGAAAAGCAAAGTTGATATCCAAAATGATGGATAACCATAAGCAAGAATGGATAGGTGGGTGGTTCAGGCCCCCTCTAATAATTGAACCACTCCCTGTCTGGGTGGAACAGATGGAGGATGAGAAATTGCAAGACTGGATGAAGCAGGTTGATGAATACAGAGGCAATGGTAATATCAATCGCACAACTTGGACCACCTATGCCCAGGATTATAGCTTAACTGACAAGCTTCTTTGCCAGAATAAATCTAGAATGTGAGAAGCAGGAGGACCTGCCAAACCTTAGGTATGGGGGGGATGATGAGTGCCAAGTTGCACCCATGAAATACATCTTTTTACCTCACTTTTTCTCCTTCCTGAGTCTATCTTTCCTAATGTCTGCACCCAAATAAGCTAGCAAGATTGTTCTAGTTAATGATTAATTGAGATGGATTACTTAAGATTATAATTTCCAATTGAGTTACTAATGTGCATGGAATTGATGGAAAAATGTAGAAACTTCTCTCTTTTTGAATCAACAGGTGTAGATGCCAGGCACAACAATTTTGTGCATCTCTGAAGATAGTCTTCAATGATCTCTGGAGACAATACCAAAGTACCATGCCACCTGAAGTTTTGAAGAAATGAGGAAAGCCTCTCCAGAGCTCTGCAAGAGTCTGAAGGATCTCCAGAGCTGAACAGAGAAAGCTACAGGTATCTCCGAAGCTATAGACATATCTCTGGAGTTACAGACATATCTTCAGAGCTGCAGACAGGGACAGATATCTTCGGTGCCTCCTAAGAGCAGGGCATATTTCCAGCATAAGCTATTGATCAGGCACTCTCAGCAATGATCTTAACACCCCTCATTTCACTCAAATCATCACCTGAGTGGTGAAGGGTCATCTTTAGTTAAATTGTTGCAGTTTTTATCTTTATAAAGTTTTTGCATGAGTTACGGATAGAACTGATTCAATACCCATATTTTTAGGGCCTCGCTGCCCAAATGTATTAAGACTCAAACTTAGAATTCTGAGTGGACTTATGTTTCACTCAGTCTTCTTTTTATTTGCATGATTATTTTCCATAGTTAGACAGCTAGTGTAATAAAGAGATGGATGTCATCTCATAGAGGAACTGGTAGATAAGATAAGTGATATGCCATCACTCATTTTTGATATATATACTGATAGAAACAACAGAAGAAATATACAATGATTAAATTATTCTGATTTTCAGTAACCTTAGTTATGTGACATCAATATTCTTTTCATGAATGCGAAGTGAATGGAATTAGATTGAACTTAGTTGTGATCTTCTTTTGTGCTGATTTTCTACTGTAGCCTTCAGCCCCAAGGGTGTGGAGCAAGGGCCCACTCTCACCACCAAAGGCAGAAAGCTAGTACCATTGCTTTATTACTTTAGATTTTGTTGTGAAAAGTATTTACTGATTTTAATAGATAGATGCATGTTACTGTTTTAAAGATTGTTTTATTTCCTATTTTATTATGTTTCAGCATTCTTTAAATTCATTAAGTAAGTAGATAGATTAATCTTTTCAAATTAGTAGAAGCAGTTAAGATTAGTTAGGAAAACTGGTAACTGTAGAATCCCTAGTTGCAAATAGCCATGGACACAGCCCTTGGATTATTGACATCTAAAAATAGATTAAATGATGAGGTACAATGACATCTCACCAATATCTATAACCTAATATTCGTGACAAGATTCTCTTGATGAAGTACAAATCCTTTCAACATTTATGCACCCCCCTTCATGATTATCAGCTTTCATCTAGTCAGTACGAAAACCAAAACTCATCGGCTTAAGTTAGACAATCCATGGGTGGATCATCACAAAACAACTTTAAAAGGAACAATAATAGGGGTTTCATCAAGATCAATGGACCAAATACAAATGTGTCTGCTATAAATAATCCAAAGAAACAATCATATCAACCGAGGAAGTTTACTCTGATATCTGAGTCTTATCATTCTATCATGAATCAAACTATGAGTAATAACATTCTGAAGCTTCCCTCGATCAAGCCTATTGATCCTAGTAAACAAGGACCTTACTTTGATGCTAATGCCTTTTGTGATTATCATCAGACACAAGGACATGACATTGAACGATGTATGCATCTTAAAAATGAGATACATGACCTTATTGATTCAAATGTCATCTAGGTATCAGGTGTGAATGATAATGGAAATAAGTCAGTTGCTCCACTGAATCAAAATTTACAAATCTTCACTAATCCTTTTCCTAAGCATACAGAAAATAATATGGTGGAACAAGATTTAGTGGAAGTAGATGAGGATGATTATTTGGACTATGATAGTATCATGGGTATGATTGAAGTTGACAAGAAACAAATGGATAACCCACCTCGTCCACGAAGAAATGGAATTTACACTGAGCTTCCTCCTTCGTTATCCTTATATGGATTAGGAGATCATCAAAATACCTTTGAAAAGAAAGAACAACAATCGATACAAATGAGCAAGAGTGTACAGGATGAATCCTACTACTGTTCTAGAAAGATTTACCAACGAAAACTCGCCAAATATTAGAAAAGAGCAAGACAACAATCAATAGTCAAAAATAATAGTGGTTCTCCTCCTCATAAGTGACAAAACACCTCATCATATGATAACAAACAAGACTTCCACAAGAACCACTTAAATTTTACAACAAATATGATCGAATACATCTCCAAGAGGTTTGTGAGCTCCAACATATAATATGAAGACCCTACAGGTAAGTATCTCTAACCCTTTATCTCTCTCATGATGTGCTTCCCCCGTGATGTGTTATGTGTTGTTTAGGCCTCTTGGGATGACCTCAGATTCTCCCGTAAGGTTCGGGATACCAAGAGACTACCTCTGTTGTAACCTTCTTCTATTTGTATCATCATTCTTCTATATTGCCTCTCTCTCTGATTTCATTGTTGTGTGTTGTGTCTAACGGACATAGCATCATGGTTGGTGACTTGGGGGCACCCTCCTACGTGACTGTCCCTAAGACACTTGTTTATCCTCTCTTATTTATTGTTTCACTTCCTCTAGTGTTTTCACCTAGTAGGCGGATGACGACAAACATTTATACTGATGCGGACCTAGTGTCCCTTTCGAGAGCAATCAAAAAATGGACTATAGTTCCTAATATATCGATGGGGTTGTATATTTTATCTGACGCTTGGCTAGTGGAAGCACTCGTGCTTTCCGTGTAGTGAAATTCATGTTATTTCTATCACATTTACAAACCTTAACAATATTGCTGCTCTGTGCACCTTTGTTTGCCTTTGAATCTAGCCTTAGCGGTACTCAATTCAGAGAGCTTCATGATATAGCCCCTGGTTAACCTTGAACTCTGAATTTGTTGTATAACCTTGGCTCTTTGTGTGGTTAATCATATGCATTGATGTTGTTTTTTATCATTATGTTGTAGACACTAACATGTTTCTTGCAGGGATGTGTTTGTGGGAACATTTGGCGATCGTAAAGTACATGTCACCTCCGGGGGACATGGGCTTTACGAAAGTCGGTGTTCCCTTGAGTGTTTTCTTCCTACCTTAACGTGCTTGATATGGATAACTGATATCAACCACCTTAAGGTGGGGGCATATATAAGGTAAGCTATCTGTTATAGATGTTAGCAATGTGTTTGACCTCATATGCATAGACCTGCACCTAAGTAGTGCATCGTGCATCTTGAGTTTGTTTGCAATCAATCAATCAATCATGTAAGTCCTCTGCGGAGGCAGGATATCGAGCATATCATTTTTCTTAAGCCCTCTGCAGAGGCGGGGATGGTGTATTTCTCAGAGTAGATTGCATCATCCTGTCATTTTCAAAAGTCCTCTGCGAAGGCGAGGAGCGGTTCTGTGACTAACTCAACCCTTAAGCGTGTCTTCGGTGATTGTTGTGGCGAAGCCCAATCGTCGGTGTGTGCCTTTAATGTGCCTGAGATGGTGTTGGTCCTAGAAATAGGTACACTCCATCGCTTATCTGTCGTGTTTTCTTCGTGTCTTCAAGTGTGTGTGTTTTGGTGTGCTTGTTTTGTATGGCGTGTTTGTTGCCCCATGTGCATAGACCAATGCCATTGAGTAGTGCTTTGTGCATCTTGGGAGGTTTTGCGTGTATTGCATGTGTGTTGCCCCATATGCAGAGACTAGTAGCATCAAGTAGTGCTTCCTGCATTTTGGGAGGTTTGTTTAGTTTCCAGTACTTGCATTTGCATTTCATATATATGAGAAAAAGAAAAGAAAACATATCATTTCTGTCTTCCATGCATTAATGTGTCTTCTATGCATTAACTGTTTGCTCCATGTTTTGTGTGACTGTAACTGTCTTCTCTATGTTTTGTGTGCCTGTTACTATTTTCTATGTGATTGGCGTGTCTTCTCTGTGCTTGGTGTGTTTGTTATGTTTGTGACCTTACTTTAATGCATGTATGGGCCTTGTGTTCATACATACATTAAAGTGGGGGCTCAATGTAATGTCATAAAATGTCCCCTTGGGGGCTTTTCCCTCATAAGGTTTAGCTCCCGGGTCTTTAGAGTGCATTTAGGACATTTTAGTTCATTTTTTAGCATCCCAATGGAATGAGACCTAAGTCCCATGGCAAATAGGACCTAGGAGGACCCCTTGAGGTGTACCCTGCCTAAAATAGGGGGGAGGACTTAGGCGCCTGCGCCCTAGTCCTGCCCTATTTTAGGGAAGCCCCAATTTGCAAGTGTCAGTTAGTGATCGTTATTAGGTCCCTTTGCCCCACGGTAAGTTTGAATTTCAAATATCTTGGCGGGAGTGCTTGTAGGTGCATATATAAGCATGTGTAGGCATTCATTTGTAAACTAGATTTCAATTAGATGATGACTAGCAAGCTATTGTGTTCTCAAGGTGATTCAAGACTTTCTATTGTGTTGCAAGAGCAGACTTGTGTGTTTTGTGTATTGATATTTGTAGATTTGAGCATCAATTCCTTCATGGCATGAAGAGCATCTTCCTCCATGAAAGCTTCACTACAAGGTGACATAATATTATGTTTTTATTATTGTTTCCTTTAGTTTTTGGCCTCTGCCTCACAAGGGCACGCCCTCTTTATCTGACAACGGTGTTCAGAGACTTAAGTATCCTCCGGGGTTTGACTAAGGCAAACCTCTAAACACCACAACCCCCAAACCAAGTCTTGTGATTGCAGGTTACAGGTGTCGCATCTAGGAAAAGTGGAGTTACAGGAAGACTAGGAAGACATCAGGGATTCAGGATCTGAAGTAAAGTCAGACAAAGGAGCACTTCCGGGACTAGGGTGCTCGCTACAGTGTCCTCCGCAGATTATTTCTAGAAAACAAAAGTTACAAGGTTGATCAGTGTCTGAAGGAGGTTTAGATTCCCCAAAAAAGTAGGTACCTTGGACTTGGGCACCTGCTCCAGTGTCCCTGACTGTTCCACTTCAGAACCCTGAAAATAGGTACTCTGTAATTCTGCATTTTACTCCCGTATGTAAGGTTTTTTCATAGTTCATTAATTTGTTGTCGTATTTGCATAATTAGGGTTTTAATGGTCAATTGAGCATAGGAGAAGGAAACTTTGATAATTAATTCCCTAATCCAAGTTTCCCTACATCTAAAAGTGACTCTAGGGTATGATAGTGCTTGCCATTCAACCCTAGATCCTTCAATGTATAGTGGAGAGGCAGATTTTAACATCTAAACCATAAAGGATTAACAAGATCCAATTTTCCACTAAACAAACATTAATATAATACGTGCAAGGTCATTAAACCTTATATAATTAATTTTCCAAGTCTTTTCCTCACTTTGTATCTGAGATCTTCAATTTTAGAGCTTCCAAGTGAACATTGAGAGAGGAACTTGAGATCTTAAAGTGAATTTAAACTAGTTTGGGGAGATTCTTGATCAAATTTACATCCAGAGCTTTGTGGCATGTGTGGAAACTATGTTATTTATCCTCCCGCTTTGTTCTCTAGGTTACCTATTTTGTGATTTTTCTGTGTTTCTTTGTTTATTTATTTGTGTTTTCATTGATTTATAATCTTTTGATTTTTTTTGTTTGACTTTTTTGAATGTTCTTGTGTTTCTTGTCAGTTTTTTTCATTTGGGTCCTTTTTTTCATTTGTGTTAGGGTTCTTTCTTCATTAGTTTTTAGGGTAAATGAATAAGTAGATTCGATCCTTGTTTTGTTGATGATTTTCCTTTCCTTAGTTTAAGTTTCATGAGTTATATTTTAAATTTCATGCCTTTTTCCTACAAATTTTAATTATTTGGGGTTTTCTTCCAGTTCCAGACCTTTAAATGATCTTGAGTTCTTGTTTTCTCTTGGATCCCACAATCTGAAGCTTGTTTGGTTGGAATGTAGACTTTAGGGTTTCCTTTGCATTAGGAACCATTTGTCCTAAAGTCCTAGATCCCCCTACTTTCTCGATTCTTGCACAAACCAAGTTAAAACCTTTTATTCAAGCTTTTGAGTTTTTGGGGTTTCTATGCACCTTTTCACTAAGTCAATAAGTCCAAGATTATCTTGACTTTCTGGATCCCACACTTTTCACCTAAGTTCCAAAGTTCTTAGATCTTCCTAAAACTTGAAAGCCTGGAGGGAGTAAGCTATGTCTTAACAAAACCAGAGTTCCAGAGTTCTCTTGGAACTTAGAACCATTGTACCAGCATCCTGAGAACTCCTGCTTTCCCAATACCTTCACTTCATCTTACCTTAGCTCTTGGAATTTTAGGATTTCCAAGGGCCTTTTCACCTATGTTCCAAGGTTCTAAATCCTTCCAACATCTTGGACTTCACAACGTGGTTCTAATATATTTTTTTTCTAGCTTATAGATCCTTTTGGGTTCCTAGGGTTTCTTTGTACTTATGGATATGGTTCTCCAAGTCCCTAAGTATCCTTAGAACGTGAATACTCATAATACACCAAAATACTTAGAATTTGGTAAATTCAATGGATTTTAACGATGTATAAAGACTTATTATGGATTCTTATGACCTTGTAGGTAAAGTTAAATGATTGATAAGTTGGACAAGCTACCAGGAACAATGAAGTATGAATTTCAAGGTGTCACTAAGGCATCAAAGATCACTTCAGTGATTCAAGCCATAACTAATACAGACCTGGGACATGTTAACTTGAAGAAGTTCTAGCAAATATTTTTGGAAATGAACCAACACCAAGGGAAAGAATCTTGGTAAACTTAGGGATGGATTATGTAGCAAGATTCCCATCTTCAATATAGAATCCATAATTTACAAAAAGGCATATGATGCAGAGGGAAATACCATCTTGGATCTCACACTAGGCATGACATGCAAACATTTGATCTTCCCCACCATGCAGAGGTGGTAATATTAATATAAGAAGAGTCCCTGACTACATTTCAAGATAATGAAACTAAGAATACAAGGTATTTGAATAGACATTGGATCCTAAATGAGATAAAGTCAATCACAAAGGTTCAAAAGAACTTAACTAGGGCAAATTTTCACTCAAAAATTGTAGATATAATTACTTTGCTAAATAGAGTAATGGGGAAGCTAGATGCAAGGATTTACCAACCTTGGATGTTTCAATTCATCAATGCCATCCTCAAGAATGAGAAATTATTTGATTGGGCATGATAGGACTCTGATAAAATTTCTTGGTTCCTGCATTTGGCCTTGTTCCAAGCCTCAAATCTAAAACCCTAAACCCTAGAATCTTATACAAGTGTTGAATTACCTTTTGTTATATTCTATAGTTGACCGCTTTTCATCTGTTTCTAGTCACCAAGTTATTACCTTATGTCTAGGATATTGTCCTTTTACTAGCCCCTTCCTTTTAGATCATCACTTACTGCTTGTGTGTAAATTTTTACCCATATGCCTAGGTTTTAGTCGAGCCCCTTAATGAAATATGTGGCCCCCCTTTTACCTAGTAGAATGAATGTTGTTTTAAAAGCACATGTTTTAATTCTCCCCGCTTTGATACATCAACATTAAGAAAATCTATGTGGCGTGCTTCGGTTAGTTCCAGCATTCTGTAGAAAACATTTCATCGAGCGAAGGGTCGACTGTTGAATCACGGAAGACATGTGGCAGGTCCTGATCTAGCTATGCAATAGGACCCATTGGCGGGTCCCTTAAGGGCCACGTGGTGAGTTTAGAAACTTTATGTCATTCTGCGGAGTACTTTTGAAGGACCCACAGGTCGCCCGTGAAAGCACGGAAGAGTGACACCTAGCACAAGTTGACATGTCATAAGCCAAAATGTCATAAAATGGATGCCATGTGGGATGTTTTATGGCCTTTCTTCTATTCCGTGAAACATTAAAATAATGTGCTTTACAAGGACAGCGGAACTGCCTAAAGTTATCGTGTGGCAATGAATGACTTAGCTTTTGATGACATGCCTTTTTTCTGAATCATGAATATAAGTGAAGTGGAGCATTCTCATTGGTTCGACAGTCCTCATAAGGTAGGTCAAATATTTTCAAATCTTTTTGGCGTATCTACACCGTTGATTCAGGTCATTTGTTTTGGAATCAATGACCCATTTTCAAATTGAGGAGACGAGGTGGTGGCACGTAGTAAATGATGCACTAGTGCTGAAATGGATTTTCCAAGTGTGTGCTGAGTTTTCCTCGCTGCCATTGTACAAGGGGATAAGCGTGAGTGGAGATTGTAGGATACAATATCGACTCTTTGGGATCTGTATGTAGGCCTGATGGGATTTTCAGCTTGATGTAGTGACAAAACTGGTGGAGATGGATTGTTTTAAAATGGATAAATTATTGTGACCGAGGAACCTAATTTGATGTCCTCATTATAGAAATTGACATATCTGGGTTGTGGGAAATCAACATATTGACAAATTGCTGCCTCCTTTTTTCCTCTTCTAGCAACATTGGTAGAAGATTAAAGGATTTCCATTTAAGACCAACATGTCATGGTACTAGTTGAAATGAATTGATAAGGTAAATCAGCAGAATGTGACTGTCTGAAGTGTGGGAACTTCTACAATTTCACTATAAATTAGTGCCTCCATTGTTGTACTTCATGCACCATTCTTTCTGTGTAGACAATATGGATTTTCATCTTTTTAGTATGTTGTATCTGTCGCCCTATTCTTTAGGAGTTTCTTCTCTATTTGCATGGTTAATGTTATGTTCTTACAAGATTAAGGAATTAGAGATTTTCCTAAGGAATAGGGGGTATTGAAAAAATTTAGGAAACAAAGTGGCAGGCATCAAACTCTTGTCATTCCCTGGTTTCCCCTTGTTTTCATCCTAGTGAGGGATTGGAGTTCCAATTTGTCAACTCCAGTAACTTCATGTTATTATGAGTTCCCAGATTGGGATTTGAGGAAGAGAGGTATCATTATTCCCTCTTCCCCTCCCTCAGGATGATGGGTTCTAACAAAGCAACAACTCTAGTTGTAGGAGTGTTGTCCCCCTAGATGAAATAATTGGAAGTGGAAGGAAAAAATTAAGTTGACAAGAATGGCTAGTTCTGTGTCAAACCTAAACATATGATTGATGTTGCTTCCTTTCTAGATAAAATTTTAGCACTGCCAGAGTCACCTATATGTGGCTCCCTCAGACTTTTGGGTAGCTGAGGCTGTTGGAAACCTCCACTCAAAAGTTGAGGAGTCACATCCATGTGCTTGGAGCGTGGAATAATGAGGGGGACTCTAGTCTTTGGGGGTTCCTTGTTCTATTGTTCCCTGCAGGTATTCTCACATCTGTGTGCATGGTTGGAGAGGCAAAGCAAAGGATACTTATTTTATGAACATGTATCTAGATGTGAAGGGTAGCTAAGCTGAAAGAGCATCTAACAAACTACCAACCATCAGCATCATGGCCTACCTCCCCGTCGAGAGTGAAGAAGCATACAAGACCAAGACAATTATTCCTGTCTGCTGGAGGAAATAAGTTGTTACAAAGGCACACCTATTTGGTTAAAGGTATTTATATTTGTATCTCATTGATGTAACATTTGTCAAATGAATATATGACACTTGTCTTAAGTTCTGAAGATTGTTTTTCTCCCTTGTTCTATAAAAGGGAATTTAGGGCCTTTGACAAACGACCGGGGAGAAGTTTTGTATCACAATACATAGCAATAGAATTAGTTTTCCTAGTTTAGGTGTTATTTGAGTATAGAATCTGGTGTACTTGCAAAATCTTGTATAAACAGTACCAATTCATAGCATAAATATATTGTCAAGGTTTAAGGCTATACCGTCTCCTACATATGTACTCTTTACTACATTTATGAATAAAATTTGATCAAGGATCATTCTATTCATCATCATAGTTTTTCCTGTGTATGTGTATTCATCTTATGACTTTTTCTCAAGTAGTAAATTCAATGCTTTGAGAGAATATTGAGTGTTGTGAATGTTACAAGGATTCGTAAGTAGAGTTGGTCTAGAAATTGATTAAAGTATAATAATGTAATGCATTATTGTATTGTTTATAGTGAACTAAGAAAATACTTATTACAATAGGTTTTCTTTTATATCTATTTGACTCTATGACCTAGGACCTAGGCACCGATTCTTTATAAATGTTGTCTAATACAACTCCCTGATCATTCATATTGAAAATCAAAATGAATTTCCATTTATGTCATAAGTTATGAATATTAAATTATCCCAATGTTCTCCTACAAAGAATTGTGTTGAATCTTGAGAGTCTAGCACATTGTTCTACTATATCAATAATTCTTTAAGCATCTTAGAGAGAACATATTTGTTTGAGAACATTATTTTGAGAGAATAGTAAAATATCTAAAGTAAAATACTATTAGGACCACCCTCCTAGGTTTTGTAGAGCCTGAAGTGCAGAGGAAAAGGATTAAATCCACTTTTCATGTTCGCTGGCCAAGCCCTCAAGGCAAATCAACCATTAGAATTTACTATTCTTTAGATTGCTCTTTTGAGATTAGGTTGGGAATTTAAAACAACAAACAAGGCACAACTGGTAAGTGACATAATACATGGCCAAATGACATCTATTATGATAGATAAGAGATTTTCAATGAGTTCTTATGTAGTCTATTTGTTAGCCAGGCAAGCCTATTTCCCTGGTCAGAAACAAAGGGAGTAATGGTGGAAGCAACATGACAAAGTAAAGTGTGGGAATTATATCCAAGCACAATAAGTTGGCTCTTAAAGCATGGCTAGGTCATGCAAGCACAATAATGTAAATGTGGTCATAAGAGTGCATGTCAAGGTATTTAACCCCACATGGGTGGGATAATGTGATGAGAAGCAAAGATGTATAATGGAGAAGGATCATGAACAATTTTTAACTACCAAAATAAAATGTAAGATAGTTGTGATTGGATTGATGAATGTCATGTGATGATTGATAAAATATAATCATGTTAATAGATAAACATGCAAGTATAATTAGGTAATGAGGTGATTGTGAAGGCGTGCATAAAGCTAGTTTTCTCCAAATGGGTAGGATAGTACATAATGATCATAAGGTTAAAGGGACATGAAAAAGATAATGATCAATGGATAACTTCCTCCCCGCATGTGCACATGCACATACAAGTGTCAAATAGTTCCATTTTAAGTGCACAATGTTAATTGGGTCTTTCACTAGTGTTTTGTCAAGAATGGAAAGATCAAATAGACTAGTGCCAAACTAGGAAGTAATGATAAAATGACTAATCCCATTAGTTTGAAATTTACCATGAAGTTTCCTTTTTTCATTTGGATTGTTTGGATTTGAACGAAGGACTAGATCTCCTAGTTGAAAGTACCATTGGATTATTCCCTTGCTATGTATTTTTCATAGTTGTCATCGGTATATGCATAGATTGTCTAAATCATTTACTTTTCATTCATCCAAGGTCTCAAGCTCTTGTAATCGATGTTATTGATACATATAAGGTCATTAGAAATTGTTGATAACTAAGAGGGGGGGTGAATCAGTTATCCTAATTATTTATGCTTTCTGAACTTTCTTATTAATCAATGCAGCATTGATTCAAACAAGCAAACATAACCATGAAATGGAAATACACATGACACAATATTTTTGATGTGGAAACCCTGTTAAGGGAGAAAACCACAGGGTGATTAACCCAAGGATTATTCTCTGTTAGAAGAATAAGGAAAAACAAAAATGACACTTGCCAATTAGGGCTCACTGCCCGAGCACACTGCTCACAAGAGGCACACTGCCTACAAGAGACTCACTGTCTACAAAAAGAGTGTTATACAATACTTGAACTAATTTGGGAGCATCTACATATGCTGGAGTTTAGTTCCGGTTAGGCTCAGTACACTGATCTGCTACACTTCATCTTTCCTCTTCTCTTATGCTATTTTCTTTCACATACCAGACCTTCCTTACTGCTTCTGCTCTACTCTTCTACTTTTATTCGCACATCACTAACAACAACAACACATCTCACAACTAAATCCATCTTGTATATATACCTGCACAAGTAATTTCATCACCTTTCAAGTCGGCACCCGGAATAGTCAATCTTTTTACAAACTCTGATCTGTCGGCTGAATCCTTGCATACCAAGTAATGCGGATCAAGCATATACTTGTAGAAGTCATCAATCATGTCGGCCAAACATAACTTATGCCTTAAGAACCTTTTCCATCATCAGTAACATATCCAAAAAATAGTCTGATGTTCTGTCAGTCAGTTCTTCCTTTGTTCACACTGTCACTCAGGAACCTGGTACTCAAGTATTCATATCTTTTTCCTCATCTATCCCCGGAGGCTAAATCCTTGGAATCTATCACTCAAGGTAGTCCTCTTGACTTCCCCAAATCCGCACTTCACCCAGATACTTCCTTTGAGAGATCCAAACCTGTCTGTCAGACCTCGCCACATGCTCTGTTCTTGTTTACCGGACCACAACATTCTTCACTCTGACTTTTGGTAGAGACATACCATGTCCTGAGAATGTGTGGGATGAACTTTGTTGCCATCAATGACAACAATCATGAATCCATATAGTGTCTCTTGCTAGCAATCTCCCCCTTTGGCATTGATGGCAACACTTAGTGAAAAATGACTAAGTGTTTACACTATGCTCCCCCTTGGCTGATGCTCTGTTTTTATATACATATTCCAGAGCTCCCCCTTAGTTGGATTCCTCATTTTTCACTGCTCCTCACTCCCCCTTTTACATCAATGGCAAAGGGTAGGGTCCGCATACCAAAATTTTCAAAAATTTAACTATACTTAGCCGCATATTACATACTCACATAAACTGAAGAATGTCTGCAAAAGATGTCTTCAATTGGACGAGTTCTGTAGCCTAGCTTTGCTTCATTCAATCCAAAATGAAGATGTGACCACTCAACAGGAATGCAAAAGATTCTGTCCTCTTAAGATCTGTCGGATCATTGGTCCGGGCGGTAGTCTGAGCATCACTTATGGCCTCATGCATGGCCTCTAACTTAGGGATAATGATCCTTCTAAGTTCACCCATCCGACTAATTATGTTCTTTCTTTCCTTCTCAAAATTCTTTATTGCATTTGTGATTGCAATAGACTGACACTCTTGATTTACGATGGAGGAAGAGAGAGGATCAAAACTTTGAGACAAACTTAGTAGTTTATCCTCTTGCTCTTTTACTTTCTTCTCAATATCTTTGGTCACTGTGGGCCAAGATAAGCAAATTTGTATATTTCTCTGCCATCTTTAAGAGCATTTTCTAAGCTCTTTATCCCAATATTCATATTTCTCCTATCATTAATGATCAAACCTTGTACCTCTGAGAATCTCTTATCCAAAAACTCCTTCCGGACCTTTTCTTCAGCTGACTTCTCTAGAGAATCAAAATGTGTATTAACACTGTTGACTAGAGTTTTGAGATTACCGGAAGAGGAGGCTGTGGGATCCTTCTGAAAAGATGGCATGATCTTTTCCAAAACTCCGGATGCTACCTCTATAAGCTCACAGTCTTCCATGTGAGATTTCAGTAGCTTCTCTTTGGCCTTCGCATTTGCAAATGAAGCTATCTTCATTGTTTGCACCGAAGATAGAGAGTCAAATTCCAGAGGCCCTTTTAATAGATCCGGTTCATCAATCTCCATAGATGCTTTTGTCAAAAAGTCCTTGACTAATTTTGCAGTGTCTCTTGCCAGAGACAGATTTTTCTTTTCTTCTGCAGTCATTGAACTGTCTTTTGGAGCTTTCTCTCCTTCCACAACCTTTGCACTGATGTCTTCTTTTCCCTTCACCTCTGCTTCTTTCTCCTTTACTCTTTCTTCTCCTTTGGTCCAGAGTTAGCAGGGGAAACCAGAGGAGAGATGTTAGTCTGTTCATGGGCCACCTCTTCTGGAGTGGAGGATTCCAAGTCCTTAGCTGTTTCTGCACCAGTATCCATAACTTCTTCTGTTATTTTCTTAGAGAGTTCTTCTGCAATATTTGTGGCCGAGGGGTCAGCACCCAAGTCCTCTATGATAGGAAGATTGAATCTTTTGAAGGCTTTCCGGAGAATCTCTTCTGTGTCCTTGGCTACCTTATCAGTCTCACCAAGCATAAGTTGATTCATCCTTGCTTTGCTCTTGAACTCATCCTTGCAATCTTTGAATACCATATTCATTGTCTTGGGATCGATTGAAGGATATAGCTGAATAGCTATCTGTTCCCGGATCTCAAGGTCTTTTGCCATGGCATTAGTCTTTCTCATTTCTAACTCCTTTTCTAGGCTCTTGGGAATGAGAGATATAATTTCAATAAAAGCCTTATTATATATGTTCAGATACTTAACTATAGCTTCCTGCAGGATCTTTTGGTCAGCCTCATTATAATCATCATAGAATTCGGCCATTGGTTGAAGGTTTCCATCCACAGTGACTGATTTGATTACACTTTCTAAAGACAGGGTGGGCTTTTCAACAAATTCCTCTGCCATTTCTTCCTTGTCTTGACCTGTGGAAGGTTTACTGGATCCTTTCTTCTTCTGCTTCTTTATTTCCTTTATCCCCTCGTCTGATTTGGTTTCCTCTTCATCTCTTTGACTTGCATAAGCCCTTGTGGCTTTTGTCTTTGATCTTTTCTCTCTTTTGCCAGATGCTTGGACTTTTAGTTTTGATGTTCTTGAGCTTTTAGCTGTGACAGGTGCAGATCTCTTTGATGATCTGGTCCGGGTTGAGGTTTCTACTGGAGTACTTTCCTTGCTTTCCTTTTCTGCCTTTTTCTTCTCTTCCTCAGCCTTTTGCCTCTTTTCCTTGTTGGCATCAAGTGCCTCCTTTGAGATGCCTAAGCCTTTTGCAATTTCTTCAACTTCTTTTCTTACTTTCCTCTTCATTTTTGATTGTTTGAGTTCCACATGAACTTTTATACTCAGCTCTTCAAAGGTCCCAAACCTTTCTGCCTTGGGATCCTTTGGCTGACTTAGCATGTGTTGAACATGCAGCTCCACAATTTGTTCATCAACTTCATACCCCATGGGCATGATCTAGACTGTCCTTGGCTCTACTGCCTCCATTAGGCACTGATCAGTCTCTACCATAAAACAAACTATGTCTTTGTATTTATCAACAAGAGACTGGGGAATTCTTTCTCTTGCTTGCATCATGTTCTGAAAGTTCTTGAAATATCCCCACAGAGCTGTATTTTGTGCTTTGTCATCACCGAGTCCATGCAAATAATCTCTGATTTGGATAGCTACTGGTCTATTATTCTCCCACACCTAGCCACTAGATCCGGGAAGCTCATTCATAAAGTAGAAGAATAAGCACAATATTAATCCACTATACTTGAATAAATTCTTTTTATCTTTCTTTATTTTCTGCAGATTCTCCAAGAGTTGGTTCAAGAGAAGCTGACAAAGATCACAGTCTGCATCCTTTCTTAGCATTTCATAAGCAGTGTCGATGGCAGTTCCAAGTACAGAATTTTCCCTGTTAGAATGATATATTTTATATCCAATGATCATGGAGGCAAACTTGACATCCGGATCAGAGATGTCATCTACTGTCATTGCTCTTTTGTCAAACTTGGATCCGGTAGCCTCACTCACAGTTTGATTCTTCACAGATTTAAGAACAGGAATCCCACCGGATGAGTGTAATCTGGTAACTGCCTTGATGGCATCTTTTGTGATTTTAAATGGTCCATTTAACCACATGAAGTTGTCATGTATTCTGCTCAAAATGTACCTGACCCATTCATCCTTCGTAAAATAGGGGAAATGTATGTATTGTGCAAAGTGCTTATTCCGGAGGCCCTTGTATTGGGGTTTGAGCTCAAATGAATCATCTAACAGTTGTTTGTGATAGATATCTCTTAGTTTGAATTCCCCAAACTCTTCAACATTTGCGTGTATGTAAACCCTAATATCTTCGGTGTGTAAAACACCATGCGGAACACTGGAAAATACTCCTAGGGGATCTACTTCCAAGGATTTGTATGGATGTTTCTTAAATGTGGGGCGAGGTCTATCAGAAATCTTTACTATATTCAGAGTAGCCATCATCAAACAATCTTACTGAAGGATATCAAGAATGAAGAATACCTTTTACGCAGTTTAGGGCACACGATGAAATCTGAATTGAGCTATATGAAGAATTGTCTTGATCTTTTGGGAGAAGTTGTTTGCAGAGCTCCTTTTCTTTTCTTCTTGAATGCAGAATGAACAAATGCTTTAATGAGAAAACCTTTATATTGCTCCGCAAACCCTAATGTCAGGTTGCAATAAATGCTCGACCTAAGTTATTCTGGTTTGCCTTATTCGAATGACTTGAAGAACCGGATCAATCCTGATCTTTAAACATCTTGTGGATCTGCCAAATCTTAACCATAGTTTGTTTGGATGTTTCCCTTATGAACCCTTCAATCTACAACTCTTCTTGTGCCAGTTCCGGCACCAATTGACTGGCTGGGGGAACAAGTTTTTCTTTGTGTCTCCCCCTGAGCCAGAGCTCACCTTTTAGTTTCTGGAAGGGATATCAGCACCAGAGTCTGGTGCGGATCCAACCTCTACATTCTTTGTACTTTTCTTCACCCAAATCTTGTTCATCTCACTTTTAATTTCATCTACATTCACCTTTTGTTTCCCCTTATCTTGATTCTGATTATGATATACCGGACCTCTTTTGTCCTGATTCTTGCTTCTACAGAATTTTGCAATATGACCGGATCTATTGCAAATTTGGCAAACAACATTTCTTTGCATATTTGATTGATATCCTCTTGATTTGCATTGATTAGCCATATGACCTATTCTATTGCATGCAAAGCATCTACCATTGAATGATTTGTTCATTTGTCTATTTCTACATTCATGAGATTTGTGACCATACCTTTTGTAGTTGAAACACTGTCCGGAGAAGGATGAATTAGTCTGATTCATTCTCTTTCTGCACTGATTAGCTTTGTGACCAAAGTGATTGCAGCTGTGGCAGTATCCATTGAAGGATGGATATCTTTGAGCATTGGGCTATCTTACCGGAGGTCTTCTAGGCCTGTTCCTTGGATTTTCTGATCCAAAATTCTTCTGACCGGATTCGGAGCTTTCTCCTTTCTCATATCCCAAACCACACTTGTCATCTACCTTCTTTTGACTTCCAAGAAGAACTTCAAGTTGAGCAGAACTTATCTTGAATTTCTCTTTATATTCATTTGTTGTTTGAAGATCCGTTTTGAGAGGGACTATTTAATCCTCAAGTTTTTCTTTATTTTCTTTAGCATCTTCAAGATCAGATTCAAGATGTCTGATAATTCTATCCATTTGGTGGCAATCTTCTGATTTCTCTTTGAGAGATTGTCTTAGATTATCTTCAATTTTTCTTTTCTCTTCAACTTCTTGGGTAAACTTCATAACTCCTGATTCCATTTCATGTCTTACCATAATGACTTCTTTTGATAACTTTTCACATAACTTGGTTTTCTCCTTCAGCTCTTCATTTGCATCATTTACTTCACCTTGACTTGCCAATTGCTGAAGTAGCTCCTTTCTCTTTTTCATAGAGAGACTTAATTTGTCTTTTAGTTCTCTCATGAAATCATCAGCCTATTTGAGTCTTTCCTTTAATTCATTGACTTCAGAGTTTGACTGTTCAAGATCATCAAGGGCAGTCTTGAGTTGCTCCCTTAAACCATATGCATCCATTTGAATTCCCAAATCTTCCTCAAGTTGTTAGGCTCTATAAGGAGGAACTTAGCTCTGATACCAATTGTTGATAATTGAGAGGGGGGGTGAATCAGTTATCCTAATTATTTCTGCTTTCTAAACTTTCTTATTAATCAATGCAGCATTAATTCAAACAAGCAAACATAACCATGAAATGGAAATACACATGACACAATATTTTTGACGTGGAAACCCTGTTAAGGGAGAAAACCACAGGGTGATTAACCCAAGGATTATTCTCTGTTAGAAGAATAAGGAAAAATAAAAATGGCACTTGCCAATTAGGGCTCACTACCCGAGCACACTGCTCACAAGAGGCACACTACCTACAAGAGACTCAGTGTCTACAAAAAGAGTGTTATACAATACTTGAACTGATTTGGGAGCATCTACATATGCTGGAGTTCAGTTCCGGTTAGGCTCAGTACACTGATCTGCTGCACTTCATCTTTCCTCTTCTCTTATGTTGTTTTCTTTCACATACTGGACCTTCCTTACTGCTTCTGCTCTGCTCTTCTGCTTTTATTCGCACATCACTAACAACAACAACACATCTCACAACTAAATCCATCTTGTATATATATCCGCACAAATAATTTCATCACCTTTCAAGTCGGCACCTGGAATAGTCAATCTTTTTACAAACTCTGATTTGTCGGCTGAATCCTTGCATACCAAGTAATGCGGATCAAGCATATACTTGTAGAAGTCATCAATCATGTCAGCCAAACATAACTTATGCCTTAAGAACCTTTTCCATCATTAGTAACACATCCGAAAAATAGTCTGATGTTCTGTCAGTCAGTTCTTCCTCTGTTCACATTGTCACTCAGGAACCCGGTACTCAAGTATTCATATCTTTTTCCTCATCTATCACCGGAGGCTAAATCCTTGGAATCTATCACTCAAGGTAGTCCTCTTGACTTCCCCAAATCTGCACTTCACCCAGATACTTCCTCTGAGAGATCCGGACCTGTCTGTCGGACCTCGCCACATGCTCTGTTCTTGTTTACCGGACCACAACATTCTTCACTCTAACTTCCGGTAGAGACATACCATGTCCTGCGGATGTGTGGGATGAACTTTGTTGCCATCAATGACAACAATCATGAATCCATATAGTGTCTCTTTCCAACAGAAATGTCATAGAGGGAAACACATAATGATGGATCTTGAGCTCAAGAGTGTTAGTGTAAATAGTGTCATTATCTAACTAGTTTAGCTATCACCTCTTTGAAGGTTTGACCTATTCGCACTTAGGCTTAAGTTTACTTAGTCTTTTAGGAGTTGTTTCATTTCAACATGTGTACTCACACATGTGAGACACCTATTTCATTTTGGCTTGTCACTTTCCCTCACACGTCATGTGAGTCAGACAAGTGTTGCATGCTTGTAGGGGTAGTCAGTAGTCCAATCCTACCTTCCTACCTCCTTCTCCTTGCCTATTTATGCAAGGCTTCTCATTATGTTTTACACACTCTCATTGTATATGATAGATATGTTATTGTGCTCCATTTTTCACTTGTGGAAGGTTATTCAATTTGTGCTTGCTGATCTTGGCTGCTCCAACAAAGAGATGTTATGGCCTCTATACTATATACTAAATAATAAGGTGTAAACCTTGTAGGACTGTGTATGTTAGTACAATTCGCCCATAACACTAGGATGAGCTATGTATGCCAATTAGTATCATGTTTTCAACTATTATTCTTAAGATTTATTCAATTTTTTTATTAGTGGCCCTAGACTGTCCATTACCTTGTGGATATGGTGTTAAAAACCATTGTTGTATGTGAAATCATTCTAAGAATTTATTTACCTCTTTGCTTTTAAATGATGTACCATTATGTGTCACAATGGTGGAGGATAGGCCAAATCTATTAATAAGATTGTCCACTATTAAATGGGAGATATTTGTAGTCGTTGTGGCTTTTAAAGATATATCTTCAACCGATTTCATGAACTAGTTCATTTCAATAATGATAAATGTATGTCCTTTAGAAGAGGTTGAGGATATTTTACTCATCGATTCAAGTCCCCATGTAGAGAATGACCATGGTGATGCATAGGAATGGATCTCATGGAAAGTGCATGATTTAGGTTACTATATTTTTGACATGTATCACACTCTTGGATAAATCATGTGAATATTTTTTCACTTTTCTGTAATAGTAACCCACATATAGAATTTTTCGTATTGATAGCTTTGCAATTACATGACCGCCACGTATGCTCCCATGGGCCTCTTGAAGAGTAACGGTCTTTTCAATATCAT
Source organism: Cunninghamia lanceolata (assembly GCA_027924645.1). Taxonomy (NCBI): domain Eukaryota; kingdom Viridiplantae; phylum Streptophyta; class Pinopsida; order Cupressales; family Cupressaceae; genus Cunninghamia; species Cunninghamia lanceolata. The sequence goes on from BSBN01001364.1 coordinate 216,635, forward strand.
TAGGGCATCAAATAAACATACCATTAAAACATCATTAGTAAGGGATCCCCACAATTAGTAAATATTTAGTAGTTGATTTACAAATATAGATCATTTAAGTATTCTTAGAACATTGGGGTGGGAATGCTCCCAAATCTAGGTAAATGTAGATATCATGAAATGAATGCTCACTTGTGAGTGTAGCAACAACCACACAAGATATATATGAATACCATATTGTTTTAAACTATGTATAACCAAGGTGAATCAAGGATTGTCATCTTCCATGTTCATTAGGGAGGTAGTGCTAGTCATACTATCAATGTGTTAGTTGTCTTTTCATGGGGATAACATTAATGGTGTATGCATCAAAAGAGACATATAATTGCAATCACCTATTAAGTTTGTAATCATCTATTATTTATTGCAACATGAGTTGGGAGTTGCCATAGATATTAATAAATTAACTTTGAGGGACTTGGCAGCATGCAACCCTGCAACTAGTGCCTTATACTTGGCCTCATTATTGGTGCATGGAAAGTCAATCCTAAATTAGGGGAGATGACCCAATAGTTGAGTAGGGTCCAATTGTTGATATAGTGCTCGTGGGTATAGGATTTAGTCTTACAACATATTTATACTATATATTGTCAATGATTTTCCAAATGTAAATAAAAATGACCAAATGTTGAACATAAGTACTTATAATTGAATGAAATATATTCTTTAGATCAAAGAAACAAATCATGTTATGCCACATTGATGCACCAACAAAGCATGATATAATGGACAACTAATGTAACTTAATGCACAACTATTGGTCTACCCCTTTTTTGGGCCTTTTTGGACACCTCAATAAAAAGCATGCCGATGTGGCATCATATTTGATGATGTGGACCTGAAACCTTAGTTATAAGTAGGGGCCTTGCTAAGTAAGTTGCTGTAAATTTTTTGGAGTAATTTGAAATTACAACGTATGATTTTGAGAGGTGCGAATTTAGGGTGATCAACTAATGGGTCCTCTCCCCTACAATGGTATGAGGTCACCTAAAGGAGGTATCAAGATCTCTCCCACTCCAAAACAAGTCATGCATCTAGAACCATCAAATAATATAGTCCAAGGGGAGGAAGAGCTAACATGTAAGATGTGCTCAAATGACGCATTGAGAGCTACATGGGTAGGAAATGGTACTACAACTGATTGATTGATAATGACTTGCCCTTTGATTAATTTTTGGGAGATGAATTTAAGATCAAAGTCATAAAGTAGCATCACCCACCAAGAAATACAACATAAGGGATGGCTTTAGACAACACGTATTTTATAGGAATTTTTTATGATTACATGTGTCTTGACATGAATCATGTAATATCTTAGGTTTTGGGATGAAAAGATAATAAGACCTAGTTTTTCCATACATGTATTATGTCTCGTAATCCAATAGAGTACAACTAATGTAATACACCATGTGTTCCTTTCCATTTTCATCATTTTGAGATAACATACCTCTAATGAAAGACTCAGTGGCCCTAATACTTATAGATACAAAGTTTGTCATGATAATAGGCATTGTTGGTTTTTTCCCTCACTGGATGCTCATTCCTAGATTTCCCTACAAGGTAGCCATCAGTGATCAACAGGATCTCTGGGCCAGGGGCCAACAGTATAGGAGATAGACTCTATTTTTATCTCCTCTTCTTCTTCAGGCTCTACAAAACCTAGGGGGTATTCCCTATTCAACACCCATGAGAATATGCTTGTGGGTTAGCTTGGGATGTTGACACAAAGCAGATAAATCCTCCTGTGTGAAGACCAAAACTATGAGATAAGTGCAAAGGGGCTAGCTTTGGGCTTATGTTCAGTTGTGAATTAGAGGATCTTGGTCCTAAACTACTTCTACAGTCCTAATGGTTGTTTTGGAAGTTTGAATTTGATTTATGTTTGGATGCAAACCTGGACCTGGTGTATAACCTCAACACAGAGCTAGACTGGTGCCTATCTAGGGCTTGGAGTCAGTAGACATACACCTGTGAATGATCAACATGAACACACTAAAAACTAGATTTTAAGGGGATGTTGTGGTATCTGCCTTACAAATACCTCCCAGAACAGAGTGTTAAGTTATCTCTACTTAAGGTATCCCTATTGCAGTATATCTTTCCCAACATTGAATCTGAAAACACTTTAATCTACCCTTTGAGCAGAAGTTGAAAGATCAAGCATTCAATACAGAAATTCTATATTCTAGAATCCCAGACATCCCTTAGATATCTAGATTCAGAAGGACACATGCAATACTGGAGATAGAATAACAAAACACATGCAAATACAACATTACTCATATAAAATCAATCATGAAATCAGTAGATTCATGCATGAGACATACAACAAGAGATACATAAACTCACAAAATCACCTGCACAGAGCAACCAGAACCAGTTGTATCTTATTACAATACCAGATGTGTCCAGTTTTCAACAACCGATATGAGTGACACAGCTTGTCTCTTATAGCACAAGTGTGTACACTCAGTAATTAATTACAACGTCTTCTCAAAATTTCAAAAATTATGCCAAATACAGCGCACCACATAAAATTTTGCCCAGACATTAAAAGCTCTAGGCAGAAAGAAGGGGAAGAGTAGGTGGGATTGGAAAATGTGCTGCCACTTGAAGATTTCTCATGAAATATAGTGGGTGGCCTATCAATCGTCGACCCAACTGCTGTAAAATCTGCCATTAATTTTCACCAACCTGCCTTGGGAATGGCTCGCATGCCCCCCGAAACCTTCCCGCCAAAACATAATCGCTCCGATAAATCAAAAACGCAAGAAACATTTATCCCACATGCGCCCCACAGAGACCTCCCTAACACTTTATAAACACGGTCGCGAGCACATTAAGTGTCGATCCTTTTGCCCTGCTCGACCCATGAACCATCCGCCAATAGCCTATCGTTCTGACTCCCGCCGATATCGGTGTAACATACACCATCGGAACAAAAGAAAACCCTCCTGTCGACCAACAATGTTACCCCGATCGTCAATAAAACACAACCCGTCAATCAGACTGGCTACATCGGCATACTCCCTGCTAGCTTTCTTGATACGCACTGTCTTGCCGAAGGGTGCCTTGGTCGGCATGACCAAAACCATCAACCCAACAACAAGCTTCCCCACCGACCACACCATGTTACGCCGATACAACTCCATCGGCCAGAGTACCCCTGTCGACCCAACTCTCCATGCTCCATCTGATGCACCAAGTCATCCCGATGGCACTTACAAGCTACATTCTATCGGTGAGACCCCAACACATCGGCGGAACCAAAAACTCCCTCGCCGATAGCAATACACACACCGATGACTATCCTCATCGACCAGACACCATCTCATTGGTGAACCCTTTGCGGCTCGCCCGATACACTTCATCATGTCGATAACCACACAGCCTTGAAAACCTCAAACCATCCGCCATTGGCTAGACTAGCCTCATCGAAATAACCTTCTCATGTTAGATCGATGCCATACACTACACCGATGGCATCTCTCCATTGGTAAGACCTAAGCACATCGGTGAATCTCAAAATTCTTTCACCGATAGCAATACTCCCGCCGATGACCACTTTGAACAACCCTCATCGGCCTAACCATCATCATCGATGGGACACGAAACACTGCTGCCGATGGATAAAGTCTTGGTGATGGAAGAAAATACCACTGTGAAGAACGTGGTCACCAAGACAAAGGTGAACTCACACCGATGGACATGGAAATTTTTTATTTTTGGGAAGGTGCCTACAAAATTTATGCTTGTAACTTGACTGCTCATACAGGCACCAACAGGCATAAGGATCAAATGATTCAACAATAATTGCTTCATGTCCTTAAATTATTATTGGAAGTCTTCCTTCCAATCAAATTTTACGTATTTGTTTAAGAGATTTGTGAAGAGTAATGTATTATCCACTAATTGGACAACTAAGTGCCTAATAGATTGAACTTTCACTTGAAGGCTACAAAGTTGTGACAAATTCTTTGGACCTGGAAACATGTTAAAAAAATAGCATAAATTTTCTTAGCATCCACTTCAATGCCTCTCATCAAGATACGATTAATCCCAATAAGCATCCATTGTCAACTCCAAATATGCACTTTTTTGGTTTAGTTTTACTTTGTATTGGCATAAGTGTTCATATATCATCCTCAAATCCTAAAGGTGATATATGTGTTGTTTTGATTTTACCAAGATATCATCCACATAATCTTCTAATATTTTATGCATTATATCATGTAATATTGGTGCCATGTCCATTTGGTAGGTAGCTCCAATGTTCATAATTTGAAAGGCATGCCCACATAACAAATGTGCCTCATGGTGTGGAAAAAATTGTTTTGTGTTGATCTTGGGGATTTATCATGATTTGATTGTAGCTTAAAAACCCATCTATAAAGGATAACATTTCATGTCCAATGGTTGAATCTACAATCATATCATGTTGGGAAGAGGAAAATCATCTTTGGAAGATGCCTTGTTAAAGTCTCTAAATTTAGTATAGATTTGAACATGGTCATCAATTTAAGCAACATGAACCATGTTAGACATCCAAGGCGAATAGTTGATTGGTCTTATGAATCTTGCCTCATTTTTTCTAGTTCCTCTTTAACCATTAAGGCAACCTTAGGGTGCATCTTTCTATATTTTTACTTAATGGGCATATCATAGTGTTCTAGGACAATGTTATGCATTGCAATGTTGCTATCAATACTTGACATGTCCTAATATGACCATGCAAAAACATCTCCAAATTTTTTTAGTAGAATGGTCATGTCACATTGTTTGCATTGACCTTGAAAATTTCCCATTTTTCAAGATCTCCTTATCATTTTGGTCCATCTCAATATTGTATGTACCACCAACTATAAATGTGTTACAATCTTCAATAAATGGTCGAGTAGGTAAAGTATTGAGATCATTTCCTAGGGAGGGAGTGTCTTCCCCAAAATATGAAGAAACTTAAAAATGTGGGGGAAACCTCTATCATGATGAAATGTAGGCTTGAAGTCATTAGATAATCTTTGTTTTATCTTTTTTTGACTACTTGGCAAAATTGAGACGGGTTGTTGTCAACTATAACTACACATTGCTTGTTATGATGGATAAACTTGAGTTTATGAAGAAATGTAGATGGGACAACACCCATTGTGTGGATCCATGGATGTCGTAATAGAATATTATACACTAATGTTCTAGGCACCACATGAAAAGTAGTGTTAAGAGTAAAAGGCCCTAGAGTGATAGGCAAAGTAGTGTAACCAAGGGATTCCTATATGATATTGTCAAACCCTATAATAGTTACTTCAAATTTTTGGAGATTAGAGTAGTTAACTTGGATTGCATCTAGAAATTTTTTTCTACAAATACTCAATTTAGATCCATTGTCCACTATTCTCTTTTAACTCTAATGTCTCCAGACCTAACCACAATATATAATGGTCTATATTCCTTGAACACATGTGGAGGTGGTAACTCATGAAGTGTAAATGACCTTTGCATTTGATCTTGGAGTATTTGTTGTAATAGTGAAGCTAACTCTTTAAGAGAGATGTTGGATGAGACATTTGTGCACAATATGATATCATGTAAGATGTTTGGAATATACCAAATCCTAAAGAGATATTTTGGTGGTGGTATTGTTAGATTGAATATGCATATTATACCCCATGTTTATATACTTAGGTGTATAATGATTAGATGGTCTAATAAAGACATGAAAAGTAGGAATAGAATTGGGCAAGTGGTATGTGAAGTAAATCACGAAGAGGAGTAAGCCATATGGATAGTAGGATTTATTGGTACCCAATCTTGTTCTTACAAAATTTATGCAATTGTGCTCTTATACTCACATATCTAGTCTATGGTGTGGGCCATTATGTCTTGACCATGGGTGCATGGCTTCTCATGGTGGCTTAGGTGGACTAGGTATCATTTTATTTGCCTACCACTTGTCGCCTTTGATAGTGGCGAGCCCAAGTATCTATTACGGCAACTTGTACTCCTAGGCGACAACTTACTATTGGTGCCACATGTTATCTTTAGTGGGGTCCAATTTCTTTAATAACTTCATCATGCTTCTTGAGCCCCAATCCATCTATGTGGCCAAATGTTCTTTTATAGAGGTTATGGATCAACTTTTCTTATGCTGACGTGTTCTATTATTACTAGGTTGAATTTTCAATGCTTTTGGTTTAGGTTTCTTTTGCTTGCATGCCCTCACCAAGATAATAGATGTAAAATGTGAAGCTCCTACTTATCTAGATTCCAGTGGATCTCATGCAATTTCAAACATGTTAGTGGGGCATGCACCTCTATGATTTTAAAATGCAAATTTGCCATGTTGATTGGTTTTCAGTCTTGTGATAGTGATGTGATAGGGATTTTTGTTTGGTTGGTGGCAGTGACAGTTGCCTTAAAGCTGGATGGATGCTCATTCACTCCGATGATGCTCCATGTGCCCTACCATACCTTGTTTTGACCTGCTAGTACCCAAGTTGTGTTTACTCAAGTTGTGTTTCAAATTGGAATTCTTCTACCTTACCCACCACCGTGCATTTATTGTCCATCCTTTTGGGGATCACAGAGAGTTGTTTTGTAGGGTACTTAGGTAGATGTGGAAGGCTTATCCTTTATTTTGCGAGTAAGTGAACTTGAGGTGATCTTCTCTAGCTCAAAATCAAATCCAATTGTATCTCCATGCTGCAAGTGAATTGAATGCTATTGCAGAGGTTTTGTTGTGTCCTCTTATGCTATGAGATCCTATTAAGTCTCATTATCTTATTAGTTTGGGGCATGAGAGGAGATATTTATTTAAATTTTCTTAGACTATAAGGGGGTTGGTCTTTGAACATCATTAGATAGAGATTTCTAAGCTTGTAATTTAGGGTATCAATGGATTTTTGTTTGGTTTTGTAAAGGTTAAGAGCCACTCTACTTAAATATCATCCATTTCAATGGTCAAACAATCAATAGCAATTTTACACCTCATTCATAATCAAAAGTGGTAAATATTTGTCCTATTTTATTGGCCAAAATCGACCTTTGACTATTGAAGTGGATGATATTTAAGAATAGCTTGAGAGAGCACTCTTTTTGTAAGCCGTGGGAAGGAATAGTCAAGTAGAGATGTGTATCTGCATGAGGACGTTTCCATAGTAGGCTGTAGCATTTTAGGAGAACCTTAGAGCCTAGCTACTGGTTCTCTTTTGCCACATTTGTTAGTTTGATTGTAATGAGCTTAGATTAATGAGACAACATTCTAAATCATTATAAAAGGATATTATAATGGTCTTCTTTTTTTGCATATGGGAAGTTGCTGATTTGAGATGGATGCTTGAAGAATGTCCAAATGTGTGATGTATCTAATCTTTGGGTTTGTGAATGTTTTTAAATTTGGTTTCCATTGTTGGTTTGCAAGTGTGCTTTTGCATTCTTCACAAGCTATGACCCTATTGCTCACTGGATAGGCACTAGTCTTTATGGTGAAAAACCATCAATCTTAAAACTCAATCATCTCTCTTGGTTCTTTGGTAGTTTAAGAGTAGATTAGGTTTCTCCATGCTCTTGTGATCCATTGATGTAACTTACACCTTATCTTATGAAGTCCTAAATTTGATAAACTATTAGAGGAGCGTATTAGTGTGCTTCTCTCTTGCATACATATATGAATAGTTAAGTGGATTCATTTTTGGGGATATACACTATTGTTAACGTATGATGCTTGGCAAGAGGATGTTGCTATCAACTTAATCATAGGTCTTGAGAGTAGTTAGTACATTATAAACTTAGTGACAGATCTTGGTGTTTATTATGCATTAGGTATAGTTGTTGATTGCTTTAGCTCTATTATTTCACTTCTCTCTAATTGTCCTATGAAGAAAATCTCTAGGAACACCCTCCTAGGTTTAGCCGAGCCCAAAGTGAAGGAGAGTTTACTCACTCTCAAGCATTGGCCTCTAGTTGCCCATGTTTTGTTGATGATTCTCTGACATTTCCTCTTGATGACAAGTTCCTTGGCCTTGAGCGTTGGTTTATACTCTAAGAATATGGAGTTGTAGTTTGAGAGTTAGCATGATCACCATAACATATAGAAAGAGTATCCTCAAATGGTTTAATAATGTTATAAGTTTTACTTTCACCACATGATGTATCATCCATAGCAATAGAAGGTATAAGTATACCATGTGTATCCTCTCTAATAGATGTATCATGAAGTAGATCATGTGAAAGGAAGGTGCTCAATGGCGGTATATAATTATAATCAAGCATGCTACTATTATTCTCTATAAATGAGTATGCAATGTATGAGAATCATGGAGGAGTGTTGTAAGGATATCTAATATAAAAGGAAAAGTGATGATCAAATCCCTAAATGAAGAAAATGAACATATGTGATGATATAATGCTTCCATGGATAATGTGATCCTATTTGTATGATAAAATGTCATGAATGAATCAAGAATAAAAGGATCACAAGGTACAAATTGTATAAACATTTCAAAACTTGTAACAAAAGAATGAATAGAAGTATAGATAAAGGACCATGGGTGTCCATGATGTAACAATGTAAATCTTTGTAGGGTACACAAGATTATGTAATGAATATTTAAAACCCTAATAAGAGTAGTCAAGTGATATGGAAATGAGGTACAACATGTTGTAAATAAGAGTGTTAGTCTAAAATCATATTTGAAACAAATGTAGAATGTAAACCATGAAGTTAATGCAAGGGTGGGTAGGGTGAGTGAAAGATCAAATATGTAGATATGCATGCCAAACCCTAAGATTAGAATGTACATCAATGAGGCACCATGATGAAAAGATGATCGAATCTAGAAATAAGATGTAAAACAAAAAGGATAAATTTGAAAACCCTAATATTTATGGAAAAACTCTAGGAGGAACTAGGTTGTGTAAGAGCGGATAAATTCACCAAAAATATAAGGAAAATAAATTTTCCTTAAGCTTAATCTAGGTTAATCCAATAAGATGTATACACATAAGCAACAATTAACCTAGATTAATAATGAGCAGTTGTGGACATATCAATATGTAAATTTTGAATAAAACACTATTAGAGGGAATTACATGTAACAGATAAGGAGACTTAGCTTGATGACTGGAGATGTACGAGCTCACCTCATTGATGATTCTTGAATCCAGGTTGTCTTTGATATGAAAATGATACCTTTTGTCTATGTAATGCTTTGGATTCTATGCAATACTTGTGCTTTGTGCTGGGTTGAATATGTGCTTGCAAATCACCTTCGTGTCTGCAAATTTGATCCTGCTAGATGTAAATTTTTGCTTCCTAATTTGTTGTGTTCATCTCTATTTGCTTTGCTATTTGGACTGACGATATTTATAAAATACCTTTAGAGGGTTGTTGGCTCATTAGGGAACACGTACTCCTAGGTCAACCCTTGGAAAGGGTTGGCTTGAAAGGGTTGGCTTTATGGTCATGTCAATGATCAAAAACAACAAGATTTAACTATGCAAATGCCTCTAGGATAAATGTGTAGATCTAGGTTCATTTTAATGCTTCAATGTAAGTGTTACTACGATGCTATGCAAACAATATTTCCTTAATATTCAACGATGATGAAATGAATGTAATTGAATGCCTTTAAATACAAGTACATAGCAATTAATCAGGCAAACACATGTTTAGTTGACTCTAGATGGGAAAGAATGGACAACAATGGGATGTGATTTTCAATTTTCAATTTGAAAAATCAAGGGTTGAATTTGTGGATGGGGGATCAATCTTTTACTCACGGAAATGACCCAAGAGGGTAGATCAATAAAATTTGTTCATAGATAGAATCAATGTTTGATCGTAGATAGTGCAATATATGTGGTCTATATAAAAAAATGTATAAATATGTATAAGATGGACAAAAAAAAATCTAGAATGTCTATAATAGGGATAGGTGATAACTAAGAAAATGAATCCACATAAAATTATGCCATGTGTCTATATGTAAATATATTATCTAAATCATTCTCAAAAAGTACACAAAACTAAATAGAAAGTGACATGAGAATGCAAATTTAACCATTACAAAAGTCAAAGTTAACGCAAAGAAGTAAGATTAGATTTAAAAGAGATATTTGGCACATTGATGCTAAGGTCTATATAAAAAAAGTGTAAATATGTATAAGATGCAAAAGATAAATATAAAAATATCTGTAATAAGGATATATAATAACCAAGAAAATGAATCTACATAAAATTATGCCATTTGTCTATATGTAAATATATTGCCTAAATCATTCTCAAAAAATACATAAATCATTCTAAAAAAATACACAAAAACTAAATAGAAAGTGACATGAAAATGCAAATTTCACCCTTACAAAGGTTAAGGTTAGCTGCAAGAAGTAAGATCAGATTTAAAAGAGAGATCTGGCGGATTGATGCTGACATGTCAATAGTTCGTTACAGGTAAGACATTTCATCAAGGACAAGTGTACCAATGCCAAAATCTCAGTCAAACAGGAGGAATGCAGGTTTGCAGTTCTAGTCATAAGATATTTATTCCACTTGTCACAACTACACTCTATTTTCCCTTAGTCATAAGATTTTTATTCATCAGAGGGATTCGAACCCACAAAATTTAAAAGAAAAACAAAGCCATTTCGAAGCATCGTACATCATCACCGTCTCTGGGTCTTTCGTTTCCATTTCTGGGAGTCGAACCTATAACTCCTCTCAGAACAAAAGGAAAAGAAAGAAGTAAAATTGTTGAGGAAGAAAGAAAAATTGATTGTTTGAACAATGAAAGGCGATGAAGAACAACTTCAGCAGGAGCAACAGCAGCGGCCGACGCCGATTCAAAATCTTGTGGACATTACAGACGAGGAGACCTTCGAAATCAAGCGGCGCGGAAATTATCTGTCCCGCGTGGATCCCTTTCTTGTTGTGTGCAAATGCTTCAGTGTCATCACGGTTCTCTGTGCACTTATGTGCGTGGTTGTCAATGTGTTTTCTGCAATTCGCTCCTTCAAAAACGGCTTAGACGTAAGTAACGACCTCAGCTCTGTTTTCGGTTTACTGTAAATCTTCAAAATTTGATCAGTTTTCTTGAAACAAGTTTGCTTTTGGTGAAAAATTTGTCCTCTTGAAATAGAGGTCATAAGTACAAATCTTCGAGGGGTAGGGTATTTATGCCTCATATTAAAAGCACAGTTAGGTGCATCTTAGGAGTATGAGGTAGTCTCATATGTTATAAGCCCCCTGTAGACCCAAAATCAAGTCCCCTACATCGTAGACTATGAAAAGATCCATTTCCATTTCCATTTTCTTATCTGGACGCACAACAAGGCTTGTTTTATATTATTCCTTGAATATATACAAATTTTAATTAAATAAATACCCCTTTATATTATTCATTGAATATATACAAATTTTAATTAAATAAATATCCCCTTCTAGTTAATTAAATAAATTATATTAGAGTTAATCCATTGTCCAAATTAATTAAATAAACTATCTTTATTTAATTAATTTAAATCTATTTCCTCCATTATCCTCGCGATCACCCTTCTCCAATAATTAATTAAATAATTCTATTATTTGATTATTTATTGAGAGTCACATGTCTAGCCAAAGTTAGTTAGCCAGTTTCATTGAACCTGGACACTTGCACAAAAGTCAAAATAACTTTACATCTTAGCCACCCATTGCAAACTACACCTCTTAATCTCGACTGTTCACATAAGGATATTTCCTAATCCTCCACCTCTTAATCCTAGCCATTCATCCTATCACCCATCAATCTATAAATCAAACCTCTTATCAAACCATTATCAAGCCTCCATGTTATGCAAAGTTATGTTGTTGGAATGAGCAATCAACATATCTAAATAGTCTATCATTATCAAGAGCAAATCTAGTAGAGCTTTATGTGCACTCCATTGTCGCTACCTCAGAGGAGAAAACATGATTTGAGGTAAAGATCTTGTGTTATTGCATTATCTTTCTATTGTTTTCCTCTTATCATTTTCTTATCTTCACACTCAAACCTTGTATTTGTGATCTCATTGGTAACTTTAAAGGATCAAGAGTGAGGTTCTCTAGTAGATTAACCAAAACAATTGTAGGATCTAGTCGAAGTTGTTCTCTATAACTACAAGAACCTACTATGAGGAGAAAAGAAACATGGTTTTCCTCCCTTTTCTAATGCAACCATCTAGTGACCATGATTTGAAAAAGGATTTTTATAAATTTGCAATCATCTATTAGTAGGTGCAATTGGTTTATTTCCATTATCATTAATGCCTTCAACTTTGATCATGTTGTTATCAATGAGATCTTGTACCTTTTTTTAAGCCCTATGCAAGATTGAGTATAATGGCCTTTAACACAATGAAATTTACAAAAAGATTGATGTTTTAATGTCTT